>VZTH01002167.1:607734-808613 GCA_013397815.1 Aleadryas rufinucha
CGGCAGCGGGGAGCGCGGAGCGGGGAGAAGCGCTCCAGTCCCACGGCCGGCTGCGGGGTAACGGGGGAAGAGGGAGAGGCAGAACGGCCGCCTTTGCCGCGGCTTGTTTCTCCACATGCTTGTTTGTTCGAGTAAAGGGTGTTAAGGAGAATTCACTGAGAAAAAGCGTTCTCGTTTAAAAAAACACTGCTCAACTCGTTCGGCAGCCGAAAGGGCTGTGTGAAGGAATCCTGATGAATGAGCACAGCGCTGAGGGAGTTGTTGGTTTGCGGGCTGCGATCGCCTCAGCTATTCGTTTATGCCGTTTTTTTTTTTTTTTTCCAAGACAACTTTTGAGGTGAGGAAGCGACTAACAAAGCACAAGTTTAAGACAATGATGCTTTTGCTTGCAGCCGAGCTGAACTGAACACTGAAATCCTGCGTTTCCCATCAGGTAGCAAATGCCACACATACGATTACTTTTAGAGAATGAAAGAACCTACTTTGCTCTGTAAATGAGGACTATGTTTCACTCTGAGCAAGGGGTGTGAGTATTTTCCATCTGCCAAATGAACATACCACAAAAATTTTCTTTTCATCTGGGACAGAGCTGTGTTTGTGCATCTCTGAATATGGCTACAGTCGTGGAGGGGAGTTGGGTTAGCCTGGATGTGGCATTAACCCCTCCAGCCACAATAAGCAATACACAGAGAGAAATTTGTTTCCATTAGTCTTTTCCTGACTGAGATCTTTATTGCAGTTGTACAGGCAGTACAGCAATGGAAGCCCTCCTGGCTATAGGTTCACATCTTACTGAAGGATCCAGAGTTGGTGTTCACACCTGCCCTGTAGCCTGCCTGGCTCACTGCACAATGCCTCCTTATGAGTAGCCTGTAAAGGAAGGCGAAGCAGGGAAATTCTGCCTACGCACAACCAGGCTCAAGCCAGTGTTTTCCTTCTCTTAGTTTTAATGAGCAACAATTTTTTTGCCCAGGAAAGAACCCAGCTCACAGCTCAGGATTTCGATAATTAATACGCCATTTAAAAAACATGTTTTCATAGTCAACATTATGATTACAAAGAGAAAACAAGCAAACAGGGAATGACTTGACCCGGTTTTGTTGCTTTCCCATTCTAGCCTGACAATTTGTCAGTCAGGTGGAATTTCCTCCAACGTCTTTGGTACATTACTTTAGCAGAAGAAATAATGTACAAATATAGTTACTACTTTCCCTCCCTTCTCACAATGATCTCTTTGTATTAAGCAACAGGCTTTTGTGTAGCTCAGGTACCAACCCCAGTGTGTCACAGGCTGAAATTGCTTCTTCTCTCTCATTTCTGAAATTATACCCCTGTGTTTGAGCCCATTTAACCATTTCTATTTTGTAGAGGTTGGTCAGAGAAGCCTTGATTGTATGTCATTCAAGGCAGGAAGAGCTCTGCCAGGACTTCAAGGACACCAGTATCTGCCTCAGCAACAGCCCTTCCCTTTGCTCCTCAAACATGCACATTCTCTGGAAAATTCTGTAAAATAATCAATTTCCTGAATTTTCAGTCTTCAAGGGAAGGCTTTATTGCACACCCCAGAAAAGCTTCCAGCCAATAACATCCAGCTAGAATGAAGTAGACTGATTGATACCAACACATCCTTAAAATCTCATCTCAGTATTTGTCCCTCTTTGATTGCAAGTCCTCAAGGTCTGGGACCACCCTCCTTCATGGTTTGGAGAGAGTATGACGAGTCCCCTGCAGAGCAGATAGCGGTGCTGGAAGAAGCTGTGGTCCAGTAGGACAGTCCCCTTCTCTCATCAGTGTGCATTGACTGATCCCACAGTGTTTTACCCCGTAGTGCCCATGTCCTCATAGGACTAGGAGAAAATAGTCGAAGTCCAGCTCCTCCGTTGAAACCACTGCAAGTTGTGTAAGATATAACCTGAATTTTCATCTGAGTTCTGTCTGACATGCACACACATAAACTGCCTCTGTGCAAATACTTAGTAGACCTCTAGAACCAGAAGGTGAATGTTAATTGGTTGGCAGTCAGTCTCACAGCCTTGTTAATGAATATCTGCTTTCAGTGTTAATGACTGATTAAAAAAAAAAGCACACTGAATTTTTGGGTTTTTAGTGATTTCTTCATTTTTAGCTGTGTTGTCCTCACCCTCCATCTTCCCCATTTCTACTGTGGTAGGACACAGTGTTCTCATATCCTCCATCTTGGGCTAGGGCAGCTTCCCATGCTTGGAAATTCTATTCAGGTGACGGAGTTTTAATTCCTGGAGAAAACCAGCTGCATCTCTGGTGTTAGGTTGTGATATCGTGACACCTATGGTTGCGCTGGTAATTGCCAAGAAAGACTATTAATAGCCACTTCATTGTCTTTGTCCTCTTAGGAGTGTGTGGTGGGTTCTTGTTTGCTTGTTTTTTAAAAATCTTTTACTTCACTTTTACTACACTTTTGCTTCATTTGCCTTACTAAATTCTCTGCTAAAAGCTCAATATCATATCATATTACAATACTGATAACACTGTATTCTAATTTCCCCAAAGTTACAAGGAAATAACTAATTTATCTGTTACGTAAATACTGTTCTATCTGACTGCACATAACCTCTTACCATACTCTGCTACCTAGAAATGAGCCCAGTGATAGACTATCCAGAGTATTCTTTCATGGTGCCAGAAAGACATCAAACGTTTTGCAACCCATTTCCCCTGACATTTCCATCTGAGAATCATGTACTCTATGTCGATGCTCTAAGATGTGTTTTCCCCACTTCCCTGCTTGTGGGACTGTGGTTTGAATTCAGGACTATCCAAAAATACCTAGGGAATAGTAGAAAGAAGCACAGGAAACCAATTTTAATCTGTCGCCGATTCCCACGGGTGCTGCAAGGTGAGTGACAATTGTGGTGTGAAATACTAGGGATGAGAGAATCATCATCTTCCAGAGAATATCCCAGAAACCAAACCAGTTCTTTCTAAAAGCCTTTAGTAAGTGTTGCTCTGAGTTAAAAGGAACAATATAGTTATTTGTAAGGTGCTGGCTTCATAAGGTTGTTAAGGGAAATTAAAGCCTATGCAGAATTACTCTGCTGAGCACAGGCGTTTCTGATCCTAAAAGCAAGTTCTCAGATGAGAGAATATTTGCACAGCAAGTACCAGAAGAGATACTTCTAAAACATTTAACAGCTTGTTGAGGCTTATCTCTAATTTTGATGGGGTGTTTTCCAATGAGTTCCTCTCACATCAATTAGCTGTCGATTCTGATGTTAAAAAAATTAATCCCAACTTTGTCTTGGCACACGGTTTCATGAGGGCTCTGTGGAGATTTCCACGATATTGAGGTCTACCAGCATTCAGAGGAGCTGGCTTAGTCATGCTTCCCATCTGCTCTACTTCTTCCTCCCTCTGCTGCTCTACACATGCTTCCTGGCTGTCTGCTCCCCTTCCCTATCTCCAAGCATCCTGTCTGGCTGCCCCCCCCCCGCTCCTGCCGTACCTATCCCTTGTGGCATCTTCCATGAGGAAGCTCAGGTAGTTTAGTGCTGAGATCAAAGAGCTGAAATAAATGAGCTGCTTTAAAGCAGGGAGAAGAAAAGAAAAAGCAAAGGGAAGAATCCACCAAGGAAGCACCCATAGCAAACAGTATTGCAAATATCATTTGAAAAAGCTTTGAGTTGAATCACCCCCAAATCATGAGATTGCTTTAAATATTGTGATAGTTAAACACAGGCACATTTTAGTTCTTTTTACTTCTTTGACCACTTACGAATCTAGTTTTTAGCTCCTTTTTGCCAAGAGGGCCAGTAGGAACTTGGACAACTACAGCAAACTGGAAGTTGAGGTTTGTATGTAGGCATGGCGCTCCAGGGTCCGGGGATGTAAGAACAGTGGCTCACCAGTGGCTCATAGTGCAGCACTAGGAGTCGAAGAGGCTGAGTTAGAGTCATCTGCCAGCATCGGCCCTTTGCAAGCCTGTGTTTTGTAGTGTTGGGAGTCCACAGATGAGCGTCTGAGAAATTCCCCAGGGTGATATTTACCCCAGTAGCTTCTTTGGAGCAGGAACAGTAAAAACTGCAGCTTGCCGCGAAGTTAGCGGTGAGAGGCAGCGCAGTCTGGAAATAGCAGCCTCCTACCCCTTTTCGCTCTCCCAAACTACGTGCTGTGTCTCATGCTGAAATGCCTCAGCTCCTCCACTTTGAGAGTCGTTTCATCTCGCTGCTTCCTGAGAGAGATCGACATCTTCTGTGGAGCACACACTGCCGAGGAGAGGAAGGCAGCTTTGGCCTGCGGAGAGCAGAACTCAAGTACTGCGTGGGTGGCCGAAGACAAGAGCTTCTGAAACGAGGGAACAGAACAGATCTCTAATCTCCAGACTCTGACACATATCACACTTCTCTCAGTTGCTTAGGAAAGAGATTTGCATCCAAAAAGAAGTGGGAGGTTTAAATAGAAGTTCGTACATTTATCTTCTGTGGTCCATGCGTTGATTTACATATTCCTAGTCCCATGGAATCCACTTCCTAAAGGGCATCCATTACAAATGTGCAACCAGGGGAAACAAAGACTCTGTCCAAGTTCCTACCCGCATTGTGCAAAAGCTGAGCTGAGTAGCAGTCAGGGAAACTGGAGGCTGTGGGGTGTCACTGAGGTAAGTGCTTGTTTTGGCTTCTGCCAAGATGCTGAAGTTACTGTCCCACCCTCGGCAGAGTACTGGGTGCAGTCCTGCCTGTGGGTGGCCCAGGCCACCTCTGTGGTTCTCAGCCTTAGTTCTGTCCTCCTAGGACTAACAGAAGACCTGAGACATAGAAGAGTTGGATCCACAGAAGCACCTGGCTATGGAAAATGCCAAATGACTTTCCTTCAAGGCACATGCACCTTATTGTAGCATGTGAGCAGCCCCTTCATGGCTTCATCCACCACCACAACTGTAGCTGTGCCGTGGATTGCCCATTCCTCCACCCTGGCTGAACTGACAGCCTGCTCTGCTGCAGCAGAGTGGCCTGAATGAGGCACCCTTTCTTCTTCTGGGTGGAAAAACCTCCTTTGGCCTGTTTGTTTATTGGGACTTGCTGAGCAGGGTTTCCTGTGACCCGTCGAAATTTTCCACTCTGCAAAAACGCAATCAGCTGACCATTGCTTCTCCCACCTAACGCCATTCTTATGCACGCCCTGTCCCAATTTTCCTTGTAATCAATAGCAGGGGTTTCTTTTTGTAGCACGCACAACGGCTCGACTCCTTGAATGAAGAAGAGTTTGCATTTATCCATGGGCTGTGGTGGGGTGAGGTGGGAGGTGGGGCCTGGCTGCCCACGGCTGAGCTCCCGGTTGGTTTGCGGCGGTGTCCGAGTCAGCGGGAGCCGTGTGTGTGCTGCGATTGCACGGGCCAGCACCCGGAGCTCCGTCTCTGTGGCACTCCGGCGCACGGGGCTGACCCAGCACGGCCACGTGGGGAGGTCTATCCAGCACAGTTTAACTACAGGGCTGGAAAAGCCCTTGGGATTGTCCCACTGAAATAAGGAGGGGAGGGTTCCCGTTTCTGCCGTGCCAGAAAAATGATAGATTTGCAAGTGTAGCAGTGGTTCAAGGCCAATTTCTGCCTCCTATCTACACTTTGTTAGGTGCACCTTCAATGCGGTATTGTTAGGCTGTTATCATAGTATTTCTATGAGTGCTCAGTGGGAAGTGATTACTTTGGGAAGCCTGGGAAGGGAAGAGAGTGTCCTGCAGTCTCAGCTAATCTAGCAGCAGCCCTGGCATCCTGAGGTCAGGTCTCACTTTGCCACCCAGTTGTCTCCAGCGCTGGGGCAGCTCAGGGAGAAGGGGTCATGTTTTCAGAGTAGGAGGAATCTCTAAATAGAAGTGCCCTGATTTTAGAGGTGCTGCTGCCTGCTGGGGAAAAGCCTGGGGCTTGGAGCCTCTGAAACATGCTCCTTTATCAAGTGGACGATCTGTGGGCTGCTAGGACTGAAACTTGTGGCCAGTTCCTATTTCTGTTTTGCTCGATAAAGCACGCTTAGTTAAAAACATCTACTTTGCAATTCACAGTGGATTATCTGGAGAGGCCTCTGCTGCTGTGCCTGGTGGAGTCCTCTCCCCACATGGAGAGCAGACTCAGGAGAGACAGCCAGGCTGGGCTTCCCGTACACCCCAGCTGACCAGAACTGCTGCCCAATATCCCGCTTCTGCTCCAGCGCTAGTTGTTCTCCCGTGCATGGTGAGACCACCCCACTGGGACAGGCTGTGTCCTCCGGTTGGAGAAGCTCCAACAATGCAATGTGTTCCAGATGCTTTCCAAAATGGGAGAGAAGCCCAGAGAGCACCTTTCAGTGCCTGAGCTTGTGACCCATGCGAGCAGCACGGGTGGAAATTCATCCCCTTGTGTGAGCTGAGGGCCCTTGGTCTGGGTGAAGGGGTCACCACTGAAGCATTCCTTGGTCTCACTGGTGAAAACTTAGGAAGTCTTAGGATTCCTTTGCTTGATGCTATGGCTCCTAAAGAGGCAAGACATGACCAGTTCATTGGACTAATCCCTAAATTAACTGTTCTTTGCTGCAAGGTATAGCCAGGCTCTGCGTGCCCAGAGGAGCGGTGACCAGGCAGTACCACTGGTCTCTGAGGCTTGACTTGGTCACTGTTAATCACAATACAGCTATGTTGGTGCTCCTGCAGCCAGAGAAGAAGCTGGTTATCAAGCTGAGGCAAAGGAGGGCAAGTTATTTTGGCAGCAGAAGATGGATGGGTTGGAAGAGGGTGCATTGAGCAAGTGGGCTCCAGACTGAAAAGCAGCAAAAGTGGGTAAAAGTAAGAAGAGACAAGAAGAGATAACCAGAGAAGGGCTTTACTTGGTTAATTTCCAGATGGTTTCCATTGCAGTGAAAGCTCTTTGCATGATCTCAGTAGCTGTGCCTGGTTTCTAAAGATTAAGCAGTATCATAGAAGGAAGGGGTTTAGTTTATGTTTTTTCTGTTGTCAGCCAAAGAAGGTAATCACATCTAGTAGGTAGGTAAAGGGAATATTTTCTCTTCAGAGAGTTAATGCATTCTGGTAGTTCTGTACACTGGAAACACTGAACTCTACAATAGTCTTGACTGTGAAGAAATTTTTCTGGTTTTAAATATGGCTGTGGTACTGAGAGAAGGGACATTTTCCATGCTGCAGTTGTGATTTTCGTTTTTTTATTACAGGTTTCAAGTAGCTGAGCACCAGGGGCTGACATCCCCTGTCCAGCACTGCATGCACCATAGGACGGAGTTGCCTAAAACACCAGAGAGGGGATTGGCCTTGGGTCAGTTACACCCAGAAGTCCTTTGCTGAGACTGGAAAGCAATGGATGTGGGTTTAATTAATTCAGTACTGCATGGATCCTTGTATACCACTAACCAGTTATCTGAAGATAACTCTAGATAGAAAGTGGCCTGGCTTGGATTCCAACCAGTGACCATGTGGTGCCTAGTTCCTTATCTCTTACACCCTTTTGTCTCTCATTGACAGGTGGCTCAGTGTAATAATTGTTCTTATTACATCCAGTCTTTTCTGAAGGAGACATTGGAGGTAGACAAGTTCAAGCTGAATTTTCATAGGTTTAATAACAGTGGCTTTGTAATGGATAGTGGGATAAAAATCTTCTTCCCAGAGCATTGGATCGCATGGTATCAGAGGCTCCCTTGTTTTTATAAGAGACAAGCATTGAGTCTAGTCATGAATTTTTAAGGGACAAAACATTAGCCTCTCTGAAGTTGGTTTGGTCATTGGTTAGGAAGGAAAATTGCCAGACAAGAATTAAACCTTCTGAATTGAATCCTGGGGATGGAGAAGTGATTTCCTGCTTCCCTAATTTTCAGTAAGCATGGCCTGTGGCACGAGAAGAAACTCCAGAATGAAATATACAATTTTTTCTCTGTCACTGTTTTTGAATAAAATCAGTGTGCAGTTAATCCAGTGTTACAAGTCTTGGTAGGGAGGTTTCCAGAGCAGGTAGATTTGTTTAATCATTTGGGCTGGAATCCAAACCACTGGAGGATATAAAATATATACACTAGTGCCATTCACTTCACTGAAAACACCTTTTTCCCATCCAAGGAAATAGCTGTGGCTGGCATGAATATATATTTGGAAAGCTGTAGGGCTAAACAAATTTCTCAGAAAATCATCTCTGGCCTAGATACTGACTATATTTACGCACTGTAACTCCTGAGGCTCATCAGCTAAGGCTTTCTGACAGAGAAGTCATCAGAAATCAGTGATTCACACTTTGAAATGGTGGGATCCTCACCTCTGCTCAGCAGGCTCCCTGTCCTGATACCAGTCAAAGTATTACCTTCAAATTGGAGTAGATCTTTCAAAAAATCACTTCCCCTGTGACTTCTGAAAGAACCGTGCAGTAATGCAATGTTGATGGATCCTTCTTTGAGCATATGTTGTCTTCTTTGTGTCTTGATCAGTAGAACTGTGTCTCACTAAACAAACTGATCCTGCCAAATATGGGAATACATTTTTATTTTCCAGCTTTCCAGCTATCAATACAATTTCTGTATGGGAGGATTTCTGAGTGTCCCAGTTTCAGCAGTTTTTGTGTAACTCACACTAAGGAATAAGGTTCATCGCAAAGAGTCGGATTGTGAGGCGTTTCAGCTGAGAGCTTGAGGTGGCTTTGGTACATTAATTGCCTCAGTAATTCACAAGGTGCTCTGTGAGCTTGGTCCTTAGCAAGATCAAATCCCATCTCGCACAGGAACTGATACAGACCTTCACAGTGGCAGTTTCTGCAGCAAGCTTTCAGCAGAACTCTTTCACACCAGTGCCTGCCAGTGTTGTCCCTTTGGTCACAAGCTCTGACTCTGCTGTGTTGTCTCTTCCAGGCACTTCTAGGATTTGACTGAGTTTGCACGACACTTCATCAGCGACGCAGACGCCTGCAGCAAGGACAGTTTTTGGAAGTAACACCCGTTGATGTGATTGAAGGTAATGTGCTCTCTTCTGTCATTGCCCTGTACTTGCTGCTTATCCTCCACAGAGCCTCATGCTCTGGCCCGGTGTCCCCTTTGCTGCCTGTTCTGGCTGGGGAGGTGAGAGCAGGATCAGGCCTCAGTTCAGTGCACGTCTGAGAATCCCCCAGACTGATCCTTGCTTCAGGTAACAGCTCTTCCTAAACGTGGCTCAGCTTGTCCCATAAAACGTGTTTGTGCCCCTGTCCTTAAGGAAATAGTTCCTTGCATCACACAACCTCCCTATTTCCCATAAGTGCTGCACATTTTTGAGCCCTGAAGCTGGTCTTCATTCAGATACTGTTTTTCCCCCATGAATTTCACAGGTCAGTTTTGCTCTCTGTTCAAAACCTAAGATAAAAATGTGTGCATTGTTGCTGAAACCTTTCTCATGGGAGGTGGTTTAGCACTTGTCAGGCTGTATATTGCTCTGTATGTTACTGACCTTGTTAGTGCCATCACGAGCAGCACAAAGTGATCTGTGCTTTTGCTCCTTGCCTCTGGAAAAAGATCAGCATAGCATGCTCCTGCAACTGTAGCACTTTAGCACTACATTTAAGATAATCTTCTCTAAATGTAGTTTTCTCACAGAAATGGAGGAACAGATTTTGCTCCCCCCCCCCCTTGTTATATTTGTGCTTAATTAAACCTAGGGGAAGTAATGTGTTTCTTAATTCACTGACACAAGAATTTTAAGGTTCAGAGTAGATGACTCATCCACCAGAACAGAATTTATCCTTTGTTTGTAAATGCTATTTATTGCCTTGTTTTGCATCACTATGGCTACTGTATGTCATTGGTGATACCAGCATCTACTGTACATAAAACGAATGCAAAACTGAATTAAAGAGCTGTAGTTCTTATAATTGTTTGTATTAGCCACTTTTCTATTGTATGTCAGTGTATCTCATAAAAGCAACACTAAAAGTTGCTTAATATTTTCCACCAACACTGGCTGAAAAGTAAAAAAATTCTCCTGTGCATAAATCTTACCACAGTTTAAAAAGCCCTAAGCAGCACCACCAAGCCCGTTGTTCAGATTATATGGCTTTATAAACAACTCAGTGATGTCCTACAGATGATTTTGAAGTTGCATTGGAACTGATTTGCAGTGGCATTCTCAATTATTTTACATCTAGTTATTTTTTGTGTTAAAGACCTAGTTAAGCTTGTTAGAAACATCACTGCTTTCACAGCTCATATAGATTCTTCTGCTCTCCTTCACTGTTTCGAAGTGGAGACTGGGAATAATTAATCTATTCCAGTTAAAGCCTGATTATTTTGCCAATTGCCTGGCCCCATGTTCTATTCTGAAACACATCAAGTACAATCACTTCTGCCATCCTATTCAATCAAAGCCTTAAGTTGCACAGATTTTCTGGAATGGCCTGGGCTTCAACAGCTTGGGAGCCAATTCACTGAGGCATCTGCTGTAACACTGGCAGGACTGTCACCATTTTTCTAGCCCAAATCATTTGTCTTTGTCATTTACAAATAATCTGCAGGGTATAATGTGGTCTTAGGGAAGCACGGAGCCCATTATTGCTCAATAATAGAATTTCGTGAGGTCTTAACATCTTTGAGCTCATATGACACATTTGACAGTGCATGTGTGGATGTATATCTCTAATTTCCCACGGAACAAGGACAGAGGAATATTTTAAACATTTGCTATGTATTGAATGGCTGCTAAAATAAACGAGCCAGCTATAAGTGACTGCAGGAGTCTGCTGCTGGCTAGCAGGGACCAAGCCCCAGGACGCACAGCAGTGGGGCATGGCTTATCTGTGGCTGCCAAGACCAAGACTTCATAAATACCAGCCCCACACAAAGCCTCCAAGATTATTTCCATCTAGACACACACTTTCTCATTTCCTTTTCCCTGCAATCCAGGCATGGGGTGCCAAACCCCAAAAAGGGTAGCAAAAGAAAGATGTTCATCTTGGACATGATCAGAGTGGTGGGTCCAGTGCTCCTCCAGGCTCACAGCTGGGTCTGGCTAACACAGGGTGTGAAAGCCCTGTAGCACAACTCTTCCCAAAGAGTTGGGCTGGGAGAGCACGGCCCTGCCATTGCCTAGTGTGGTCATTCCCAGAGGGACAGCAGGAGGGGTGAAAAGGGTCCCTCTGGGACCAAGGAAGAGACTGGGACCAGAGTGGGGAAAAAAGGCAGCAATGGAATGAGCACCAGGGGTGATCAGAGGGAGGAGATATCAGAGGGAGTACTACTTTCCTTTTGGTCCAGGAGCACATTTCTGTTCCTTTAAGTGCTGTCTCAGGTGGCAGGAGCAGCTGGCAGAGCAGGGCCCACAGTCACCACTGTTGGAAGGGGTCTCCCATTTCCAGGTCACTGCTCCCTCAGTGCTGTTGTCCACAGATGCCCAGTGGTATGGCCTGCTGCATGCTGCAGGAATAAAAGCATATGTCCAGAATATCTATGTATTTTACTGATAAGGGGGCTTGTGCTGTCCCTGGGGAGTGGTACAGGTCCAACCAAGTGCTGGGAGCTCAAAACACTCTTCCTAGCAGGCAGAATCTGTCCCTCTTCTACTGTGCCATGGCTCTGTAAGGATTCAGGCTATGTAAGCTGCAGAGTGCTCAGACTGGGGGTTTGGTTCAGCCTTTTGCTGGGTTTCAGAGCCTGGTTCTTCTCTCCTGGTCTGTGTATGTACCAGGAAGCGTGTGAATTAATGTAGTATTGCTTGGGTCCAAGGCCAACCCTTCAGGGCTTTTCCCTAAGCTGATGGATGCCTATGGGCTTGGGTCCTGGCCCACAGCTGAGCTCAAGTGTCCCATGGTTCTGCAATGCTTTTCCTTCAGGATGATGCAGTGGAAGTGAAAGTCTCTGCACTATCATGCTGCTCCGTTCTACTGCTAATTAAAGTCATTGTGAAGGGTTTTGTAGTAATTGCAGATATTGTAAAATTTAGTTCTGTGGGGTAATTGGTAATGTAAGCCTGAAACGAGCTATCCTTAAGATGTTTTAGTTGGCATTTCTCAGTAGGTGCAGCTTTTACAAAGAAGGCTTTTGTGTGTGCAGCAGGACCAGAATTAATGGCAGCATTTAGTCGTGCCTAAAGGAGTGTTTGCTGTGGCAGGTGGCAGAGCAGCCTAATGGATGATGCCTACATTCTGCGTGCTGCAGGAGGCTCCAGCAGCCACTAACTGCACTACCTGATGAATGCCAGCTAAAGAGAGTGAAAGCCCCATGCAGAATCTCTCCAGGGCTGATGTATTAACATTTAAAATGAACGTGGCCCCTTCAGCCCAGGGTGGGTCCGGCTCTGTTTGCTCCTGCACGCTTAATATGCATTCTGGAGATTTTAGGCATCCTCAGATTTTTCAGTGGAACGCTGTATGTATAAATGGGAGATGTGAGGAAAATCCCAATGCCGTAGGGACGTGCAGCTGCCCGGCCGTGGGCTGGGCTGAGCTCTGCAGTGAGGGCTGCAGCCGGCTCCGTCTCTGCTCTGGAATGCTGCAATGCCCGGCAGAACCAGCTCCAGGGCCAGCACTGGAGTGCCTCGGGTGCCAAATGGCACAGGGTGATGCTTATTGGGCACATAAGCAGCTTAGGTTCCTAAGTCCCTGATTTAAATGAGATTTAAGTGCCAAACAGTCCCTCATGTATTTGAAAGTCCCACTCAACACCTCTCCAAACACTCAGGCAAGTAAAGACTACTGAAAATCTGGTCCTTAGACACCAATACAGCTGGTGTGTCTGGAATTAACAGCTTAAACAGAAGTACTGGCTAATGACTAAATGGAAGAGACATCTGGAAGAGCAAATATTGAATAGATTATGAAGAATCAGAATAAGAATTTAATTCAAGGTTGATATTTCCACCAGTAACTTTTTTTGGTCAACAGATGCAGTTTCTGAGCTCATATATCGGTAATAAACTGATTGCTGATAACATTGGAGGACTCCCAATTTCCAGCTGATGACTCTGGGACTCTGTGGGGGTCCTCTCTGCTGTTCTAGGGGCAGCTGGGGTCGATGCCCTGCTCAGCATCACAACATGCAGCAGTAATGGTTGGTTTGGAGGCCAAGGAAACATCTCTTGGACTGTTTAGGGAAGGACAGTGTAACACAATTATTTTAACCAATATGAAAAGCCAGTACCTTTCATTAAAGTAGCTGTGGGGCCAAAGCTCAGAGATGAGGTGTCCCATTCTGTTTTAATATTGACAGCATGACAGAGGTGATGAACACCCGAGAGCCGGTGATGGAGGAATTCGCGCTCAGCCAGACTCCTGAGGAAGAAGGAGGCCCTTCAAGCCAGGTAACTTCAGCAGAACTGAAAAGTGTCCTGCGTTGCTTATCAAAAGCAATTTAATGCAACCAATAACTGTCCGTAGGGTAGATATTGAACTGCAGAGCACTGCTGCCAGAAGAACAACCCCTGAAATACGTATTTGATCCTACTTGGGTTTTATTATTAAAAGTTAAGAGTTTGGCTGAAGTGTTTTGTGGGGTGCCAGGTCTGCAGGGCACAGTGGCAGCAGTGCCCAGATCCTGCAGGGATGCAGGCACAGAGGCTGTTTGTCACCAGGGGTTCAGATCTGAGCAACTACTGTGCAACAAAGACATCCAGCCAGCACTGTGCCAGGCTTTTGTACAGTCACCCTTGAAATGAACTGAGTTTCCTTAGGCTCAGAGAGAGTTCCCTTTTTAGAACAGAGACCATTTGAACTGATTGGGTAATTCACAGAAATGGCTGTGGCATCATAGCAGCACCACTGGTCAGGGCCATTTGCTGGCAGGTGCAAGAGCATTTTCTGTCCCTAGGCAGTTCCACACACCCGCTCAAACACCCACCCGTGCCCAAACACCCACCCATTCCAGCAGGAGGGATCACGATGTCCCAAGCCCCCCTTGTGGCAGCCCCCACATTACGCTCTGTAGTTGTGCTCGTGACTCTGTGTCACTCCCAGGGACAAGCCACATAATGTGTCCTGCTGGACCTGAGCTGCCTCTCAACACAATGTGTAACATGGGAATCAGACTCAGAGGACTACTGTAGCAGCAGCCCATTGCAGGTGAAAATCAAGCATTTGGAAGCCAGGGAAGTCAGAACAGAAACTTTGCAAATTCCTTTTGGATCACTTGTGCATGTAATGAAAGGCTTTGTGCATTTAGGGAGCATACCATGGGCTTTCCCATGCTTCAGAGACTGCACAGGATGGATGCTGCTCACTCAAAGAGCACATTTTCAATATTTTTTTTCTTCTTCACCGAGTTCTGGGTTTTCAGTGTTGTACTAGTGTATGCTGCCCAAACTCTGTCCCAGCCCCAGCTCCACCTGGGTATTTAGGGCTGTTCTATGGTGTCTCTGATCATATGCTCCAGAGTTTTTCCCCTAGCTCTTTTACCTTTCCCCTCTGGGAGAAGGTGCTACCATCCACATTTTAGTGATAGCCACCTGAGGCAAAAAAAAACCAAACAGAAATGAGATGTAGCACAAACTCAGTGACTCAGTGGGAGAACTAGGTTCCTTCCAGCAACTTCCAAGCACTCTGTCCAGGAGACCGGTCCTTCTCTTCCTGCAGTCTCCTGCCCACTCATCACACGCTCCAGCTTCTGCAGAAAAACACAGCAAGGCCCAACAGGCAGCTCTGCTTCCTGCCAGTCCTGACTCATTCCTGGAGGGACATGGTAAATACTGGGCTCTGTGGAAAAAAAAAAATTATGTGGTTGGTGTGAGAAAAGACCATATGAGAATGACACAAACAAAAATAGTCACAGCTGAGGCCACATAGGTGCCTTTCCTAAATTGTCTTGCAGCTGTAATAATCATCTCTCAGCACATTTTTAGATCTCTCTGTGTCATTTTCTCGGGCTTCAGAAAGCAGATGAAAGAGCAGAATTTTTGTTGTGTTGCATCGCCCATCCAGGGGTTGCCAGCAGGCTTGGGGATGGGGTGGCTGTCATGTAGCCCTCTGCCACCCCAGCAGGCTGCACAATAGCCAGGGAAGAGGTCACTGTCACCTGCCTGTGCAGCCATGGGAGAAAATACAGCAATTTGCCCACAATTTTATGGCTGTTTTCTGCCAGATGAGCCGTGAGGCTCAGGGATCTGGGCTCCCCTGTGGGTCTGCAGAGGAGGACACTGCTGCTCAGGGGGTCTGTGGGTCTGTTCTGCCCAAGGAGACCTTGTCTCATATTTGGTTTCCAAGTAGCAGGATTGTATTAGCCACTTCTTAAAAATTCTTCCTAGTCAAGACAGCTGCCATGGAAATGTCTTTCCAAGTTATGGGCAGCTCAGGAGAAGTCTGTGTAATGGGAAGTTGGGTGGCTCTTTTCTGATAGGCAGCATAAGCAGCATTGCTTGGTCAGGATGAGTTATAAACTGTAGGTGCAGTTCAGGGTGGCATCAGAAAGGTTTGCCTTCAGTAATTCACTTGGTGTAATTATACTGAAGAGGCTTTCTCACAAAATAATTTTTTTCCTAATTGTGTCTCATTTTATAACACTAACAACAATATGCAACATTTCTCACCTTTGTATAGATTTGTAAAAAGTATTGAATCCCTGTGACACTGCCATGGGGAGCAAGGGTGTGAGGATGGGGGTTATTGTCCTTCCCTATCTTCACAAGTCAGATACTGGCATCCCAGCAATGTTAAAAATGTGCTTGCTGCTTCCTAGATGCACAGCCCTTCCCAAGCTCTTGCCTCCCCCTACCAGCTCTGATGCCACGTGGGACAGCTGAACCCTCAGCTCTTACGGAGTGCAGCTGCTGAGATGAAGGAAGGTTTCAAAGCCATGGATTAAACACTTCCAGTGCGTTATGACACCCCCAGACCCCTGTCAGTGTCCTGGGGGTTCTGCCCACCTTTATGATGGTTAGGGAATATCTTTGTATTTCTGCCCGTGCTCACAGCAGGAGCTGTGCTGGGACTGGCTCACATAACCAGCAGGGCTTGGTCAAGCAGAGACCCTGATTCAGTGGTGAACATGGTGCAGATGTGTGGGGAGGTTCCCACCAGCACACAGCAAACCTGTGGCAGCGTCTGAAGGTAAACTGGGATCATTCTTGCTCTCAAGTCCTGGTTCAGTCCCCTCACATGCACCTTGATTTTATTGTTAGAAATGAAACATGATGAAGTAAAATAAAAATAAAATTCAGCTAGCTCAGACAGATTTATAGCTTGTTAGTGCAGGTATATGGAAGTTGGAGAATCCAGGAGAAAAGGTTTCAATGAAGCAACAACAGAGTTTCTTATGGTAATATCCTTCAGGAGCTGGAATGATTTTTCCTAAAAAAAAAAAAAAAACACCAGAAAAAAATGATTCAAAACAAAGTACCCTGAGAGATTTAAATGATCCAGCTATGTTGAAAACAGGAAAGCACTTTTGTGAGTTACAACATCCTTCACTAAAAAGCTCTAGTTCAGCTTCAAGCTCTATCCACTGCGCAGTGTTTGACCTGCAGCTTCAATGTGACAAATGAAAATAAATAGCTGGCACCATCCTCTGTGTGAAGGCGTTCTCTGGGGCTACCTGTTTTGCATGAATGCATCATAAAATACAGTGTTTCACATGGCAGAAAATATCTCTGCATAATGGTGGCTTCTTAATAAACTGTCGCTGCAAGAAAACATGAATATCATATCAGAGCAAAAGGACAGCAGCCAGAAGGGCTGCAGCGGCCAGTTAGCTTAGCCTTACAGCAGTGACTTCTGTGTCCCAAAACCCCACCAGAACTGAAACACAAGTGTTTGGCAGCATAACAGATTTTGTCTCCGAAGTTTCCATTTTCACTGCTCATATCACAGAAGTTAAGGCAATCATCTCCTCAACACACCAGCCAGCAAAGTGGGTTCTTTGCTCAGAAGGGACAGCACATGCAGGGGAGAGAGTGTGGAGACCTACAGCCCCTCTGTACCATGCTTGGCTGGCAAGGAGCTGGGTTCAGCTGCTTTTGAAATCTTCCCTGTGCAGGGCTGTTGTTCCACACCAGCTGGAAGAGGGTTTTTTAATGGACATGCGAGTGCATGTTGAATGTAGAAAGGACATACTCTGCTTGCTCTGAATATATATCCCTGCACAAAGCTTTGATGTACATTCCCAAATGTCTCACCAGGCCTTCCCAGACTCACGTGAGAAGTACCCCAAGCTGTCCAAAAGACTGCCTTCAATCGTGGTGGAGCCAACCGAGTCTGGGGAGGTGGAGAGCGGGGAGCTGCGCTGGCCTCCTGAGGACCTCAAGTCAGCGGAGGACAAGGGTCTTCATGGTGACCAAAGAGTCTGTGTCCAGCAACAGCAGCAGCAGATGGATCTGGAAGGTCTGAATGAGTAATTTTCATCCTTGTTCCCCATAGGAAAATAGCTGTTTCATACCATACTGTGCACTGAAGTTAACAGTGAGCCAAACAACTGTAGGCACTTGAAGGTGCCCAGAAAACATCTGCACTGGATGAGTCCTGTGGACTGAAAATTTCCTTGTAGCTTTTGAGCAATGTTGTTTTCATCCACGTCAGCCACTCGCATGGCCAACAGGCAGCCAGTGCACTGCACATTAGCAGGTCACTCTCGGGGACAGTAATCCTGGTCAATAGCATGTATCTATCCCTGTCTCTTAGCCTAAAAATGAAGTGTTGGACAGCTGCACGTTTTCAAGGCATCCTGGTGTCTCAGGAATGTATTAGTGCAGTGGGAACTCACAAATACGTACCCCTAACTAGCAGTGTCACTGTAGGGTAAATACAGTTAAAGGTAAGACCTTGTCTAAGTGTAGCTTGCACAGGAAGTGCTCCAGTGGGAAACTGGTCTATTTATTACCTTTTTTTCATCTCAATGCTGTCCTGTTCTCTTATAGAGTGACCCGGTTTCCTTTTCAGTGCACCAACATTTGCCACCCAAACGCCCAGACACAGCAGCCAGGACAGGGTGCAAGATGCACCTCCCCTTCCCTTCAAAGGGATGATGACAAATGGTTTTGAAGTGTAAAATCACCTGCTATTCCAGTTGGCGTTTCTGGGGGGTGACAACCACAGAGTTTGATCATTCAAGAAGAAATATGAGCCAAATCTATTTCCTGACTTCCAGGTTACATTTTGTGGTTTCTGTGTTGATTTTGTGCCTTGATTTAGACTCATTATGTCTTCAGGCCTGACAGCTTAAGCAGATTTCAGAGACCAGGTACCCTTCCCATGACAGTGGCTGTCCATAGGGATCACCTCATCTCACTAATATCTGGCCTGAGGTCTCAGGTTCTCTGTAAAGTCAGACTGTGATGTACTCAGAATTCCCTACTCCAGGTTTAACTATTGGTTTTCAGCAGAGAAGATTTCTCTTATCAGGTCTGATCACTCTAACAGATCAGCTGCCAGGTGGAGCAGGGAATCAAACAAGGGCTACGCCCATATGGGGAAATAAATACTGACAAGCTGTTTCTTTGCAGATACCTTAGCACACCCAGCTCAAGAAGTGGAAGACAGTACAGATACTCTGGAAAGCAGAACTGAAGAGAACGAGTAGGAATTCCGTGGCCTCAGAAGTGAAACTTCATTGTGAATGTTGTTGGAAAGCTAACACACTCTGAAGACATGTCAAAGTAATCTATAATTAAATCTGCAAGGGTTTTATTTAGTTAGTACCTGGTAAGAAGCGTCTGGGCTTTAGAACTGTTCTTCTAACATTTTGATTTTCAGGCTGGGATTCATTTTATTTGTTTAATTTCCCCTTGGGAAACAATGGGATGTGTTAGGAAATATAAGGCTGTCAAGGAAAAGATGCTCCTAATTTTAATTAGTGCATTTCATTGGTTTTATCTTTTTCAAGAAAGGCTGCTTTCAGGTATCAACAGCAGGACAAAGGGGTTGCGTTTCTACAGGAGGAATGTCTTAAATCTAAAAATTTCTTTTTTTAGCCATTTAAAACTAGCACTGTGATATTATGGACAATAGATGTAATATAATGTCACCAGTTGATTTTGTAACTTTTGTATAGAGACGCAAGGGCAAGGTTTGCCTCCAGGCTGCCACCCTGGGGCAGCCCAGAGCAGTTCTCTCCCTTTGGCTAACCTGTGCATATTTCGATGAACCAGCCTTTCCTTAGCTGCCTTTTCAGCAAGGCTGATGCCTTTTGGAAGCGCTTTCTCGCTGTACCTTGACGAAGCGATGAGCTGGTCGCTGGTGTTTGTGGAGTGAGGCTGTCTGTTTTGGGCTTGGTTGGGTGGATCGTGCTGTTCGTGCACTCTGCAGGCCAGGTCCAGCCGTAGTGTGGGGTGCATTTCTTGCCCCTAAAGCCAGTGAGATGGCTCCTGCTTCCCCCAGGGCTGGCTTTGTCCCATCTTGTTAATAGAGATTGTTGTGACATTACTTCTTTGGTATGTTTGGTGTATAGCGTAGGTGCAGAGGCACAGCTGCTCCTCCCTTGCCCTGAGCTGGGTGGTGGTAGGGGTAGGTGGCAGGAGCTCCACAGCACATCCCAAACCTGTCCTCCGTTTTGCCTGGCTCCAGGTTTGCCCTGAGCCACCTGCAGTAGGAGGGGTGCAGGAGAGCTGTGGTGGAAGGATAAACACCTGCCTCCCTCCCGCCCAAGTTGGCACTGCTGGCAGGAACACATGTGCCAAGGGGTGCCCTCCTCACCTGCAGCATGGCCCCCTCAGCTTTGGTTGCACCGTCACCTCCTGGAGCCCAGAGCTCATGGTGGGACAAGCTGTCTCTGGACACCTCTGCCCTCCAGTGGATTTTCCTTGGGAATTTGGGGGTCATTTTGACAGGAGTGAATCCCTTCCTGCACAGGGACCTCCCAGAGACTCCCTCCCACTGTCCCAGGAGAAGCACCGATCTCAGCCCTAACCACGACCCGTTGGATGGGCTGGTGGGGTGGATGCTGCCTGCACTCAGAGGGGTTTGACTGTGTCGGTGACGAGTGTCCCGTAAGCTGCAAAGCTGGCTTTCTCCATCTCTGCAGGGCTGGATGGGGTCTGTACTTCCAATTAATGTTGCATCCAGAAGAAGCTGCTCGCTGTAGGTGGAGCGAAATAACAGGATTTCTTCCAGCATTAACTCCTATGTTGACTTCTAAGTGCTTTCTTTTCTCCAGTAATAATTTTCGCTAACAACTTTTAATTGTGTGATGGTCGATAAAATTTACTGGCCAGATGTATTAATAAGTTTATACCTTCTTAGCAACCAAATTTAATATATTTACTTACAAAGAATTCTGTGCAATGAATGTTTATTACAAAGGAAATAAACTATTTTACTTCAAAGCAACATTAATTTATGTACAAAACTATAGCTCATTATTTGGGGTGTTTGGGATCCAGGACCCTTTTTATAAGCAGTGTAGTACAGTATAATGTGATACTTAAGTTTAACTTTGCTCTCTCAATCTATATAACAATCTGTTTTGCCTTCTTGATGTAGACTTTCTTGCCTACATTGTTAGAATTACTTTGTTGGGTGAGTGGGATTCTGGTCCGAGCACCGAATTTTACCAGAGTAACTGAAGGTTTCAAGAGCACCTCCTAAATCTGGCTGCTGTCCCTGTCACCCCCTTCACTGGTGACAGTTCTCTGGTAAAGACAGTGAAGCAAGAACAAGCTGGAGCTACGTGCTGGCACTCGAGCAGTGAGGGGAGGGAGGTCCCCAGCTCGGACCCACCGTGGCAGGAGGAGAGCTGTGCTGGTGAGGCAGCTGGGCTGATGGGAGGTGCTCTTTAAATGCGGCTTTTGCATTGACTGTCAAGAAGTTTTACAAAGCTCTGGGGAGAAAACAACAGCAGTGACGACATATTTTTAGCTGTGTGATTTCCTTCCAATCTGCATCTGCCCAGCTCTGTGAGGAATGACGTTAGATGTATCACTTAATTTGCTTTTTGCTTTATAAAAGGAAAAACAGTTGTTTGAAACACTTCCCCCAATTTTCTGTGCTCTCTATCTGCTTTCAGACGCTCCCTCCCTTCCTGCTCTGGATGGCCCTTATCCTATTTCCACCTGAGGTCAATGGCACTTCCCTAAATATGTTTCCCAAAGAAACAACTAAATTCTACATACACCCTGAAAAAATGCCACGCAAGCACCCCTACTTTTTTTCATCCTTGTACGTAAAGCTGCAGCTGGTCAAGGGGAAGAAAGATGGCTTCTTCCAGCCTAACTACTGCTCTCTTTCCTTTCTCCTCTATTGCGCTGCTCCCTTGAAGTATTTTACCTGAAGCAAATGGTTGCTTCAAACTAAAGCTTTCTCCTAAACTGTGTGGCCTCAGTTTAACAACCGTGCAAAGCCAAACTCCTCCTCCCATTTTTATTTTTCTGACCATGGGCCAGAGGCCCTAAAACAGGAGAGCAAGATAGACAGAAAATTGTTTTATACAAACAAGCCCTATTTATTCAACTTGCAGGTCTATGAATGTCCACTTACTTTGTCTGTGTGCAAGTGTTGTCTCTCTAATAAACTCAATAGTTGTTTTGTATTTTTTTCTGGATTAAAAGCTTTGTAGAAACTAAAAAGAAAAAAAAGACATTCAGTCATATTTTTCTAGTCTAGCTTGTAGAATATTTCATGTAGTGCAGAAAGGAGGTTTTATGGAGTAAGACATTGTTGAATTTTGCTCTATTTCAGTTCTTTCTAATTTTGTAAAATGCCACCTGTACATAATACTCGACTAATGTATGTCCTGTAGATGTATTACACCATTTAGCCTATTAAATGCCTATACTGAACTGATTGGAAGAAGCAGTGTATCCACAGTGTCTTTGTTTAAACACGGAAAGGGTTCTATGTGGTGGTGTGTGTGTGTCCTACCATTAATACAGGGAATGAAGCCCAGTCTAGGGCTGGCTTTTCTCCGTGCAAATCCTCACCCAGCTCCTCCAAACTACGTACTCCTACACAGATAAATTCAGATTTACATCATTGACAGCTGCCATTGCCATCTCTTCCCTTCAAGCCCTTCCTTGACCAGGCAGCTCAAAACTCGCTGCTTCTGTTTGGGGATTTCCTCTCTGCCCTGCTCACCCCGCTGGTGCCCTGCCTTGCTGTGCTACCAGAGCCCATTGGCTCATCTTCCTTCACCTTTTAATGCAATGCACATTTTTAACGTTTTCTGGAAAGGCAATTGTGGAGCCCAGCAGGAACTCACATTACTGGAAACCTACACCCTATGCAAAGAGAGCAGGGTCATATGGCAGTGAAGATCAGAGGCAGAGATAGTCTGCCAGTGAACAACCAATTTTTTCCCAAAATGTCAAGTTGCCAAAAAGCAAAGGATCAGGTAACTGGAGGATGAAGCTGCAGCTTCACTTACCCAGCTCAAAAGCAGCTGCTGCTCTCTGAGATGGGTAAATCAGCATGACTAAGGCATTGCTCGGGGTTAAAGCCAGTTCCCTGCCACTGCATGGCTGTGCCTGCTGGGCAGGGGTGGCATGGCAGTGGGAATTTGCTGTGTCCCAGGCTGGGGCAGTGAGCCAGCTTCGACACTGCTTGCAAACCTGATGCTTAATGTCACTCAGTACTGGAGTTTCCATGCACCATGCATGGAAAATCTCATGTCTAGGCATACATGGAGGGTGGGATGGCAGAGGGACTGACACCACTGTCTCCTCACCTCCCTAGGAGCTGCCTCTTCCATCTGGGGTTTTCCTGCGTGGTGTTGAGCCACGTAATGATGCAACAGGTGCTACCTGATGGCTCCAGGGGATGCAATTTCAACTGGTGCCGATCTTATGCTGCTGTGAGATCTGTGTGGAATCTGGCTCTTTTCTTTATTGAGTCTGAATGCAGGGGGAGTTTATCTGTAATTAATTAAATAGGATGAGTGTGGGAACACTGTTGTCTTGCTTCTAACATTTGTATTTTAAACTTATATCCACTAGATCCACAGGTTATTCCATTGATGTGAGACATTGTCATTTATTTTTAATCAGACATCTGCTTAGTGTTTTTCTTTTAGATGTGTTCTGCTTGACACTCCTGTCTAAAGAAGCAAGTAACATTTTCAGTGGAATTAGCTTTTATTTAAACTACGAGTAAAAGATGAAAACTGACTTTTTAAATCATATTAAACTGAAAAATGTAACATATAAATTAAATCAAGCCTAATTTGTGTTTTTATCTTTTTAATTATTATTTTTTATTCCAGTATTTTTGTGAATCCTTTTGGGAGAAAGGTGATGCCTGACAGCCACTGAGGGCCGTGGCTCCCATAACAAACAGCAGATCCCTCACTTTCATGTTATAAAAGCTTATGTCATATGCACTGCTTCCACCACAAATTAGAGCAAGACACCCTTCTTCCCTCTGTCTTCTAAAACATGGCTTTCATTTCAGAGAGAGTAACTCTCCATAGTTTAAATTCACTCAGTTCTGGAAAATTAGGATTTTAACAATTTTTTTGGTTTTCCCACTTAAAAAAAAATGGGAAAAATAAATTTGAAACATTAAAAAGTTGCAGTTTTCCTCTAAGAACATTGGTAAAATATTTTCCTTCATTTTCTCCAATATTTCTGCAGTGAAGAGCCCAAAACCTTCACATCTAACCTTAGCAGACCTCCCTCCCAGAGACCCTCCCCGAGTCTGCTGGGCAGGAGCAGAGGAGCAGGGGTCTCCAGGGATGTGGGGACAGGGACCAGGGGCTTACACTCAGCTTTCAGACCCCAGACCTTACACCAGAAAGGACAAGGATCTTTTCATCCTGCCTGAGGATTTGTGCCCACACACCAAAGAAAATCTGTTTAAAATGCCCATGATTGCAGTGAGTCCAGCCATTAAGTTGATGTTTGCAATCAAGCCAGCATTCAGCTTCAGCGTGGCTCCTGGAGTGTGACAAATTCTCTTTATGAATTAGTCATTTAATTTGTGAAACATAGGTTGGATATTGTCACATACCCACGTGTTCTCCATAGCCCTGACAACTGTACCCCCACGCATTACTATTCAGCAGGAGATGAAGCCATGAAAACCCTTGGGACTGGGATGCTGTTGGGACATACAGCCAGACTCAGGATCTGGAGAAAGCTCCAGATTTCCGGCACTGGAAACCTAAGAATAGCCTATTGTTACTGTCAGCTATTCACTGATGATGACTTGAACAAGAAGAAACGGCACAGGCACCTTTCTCATCAACTCAGCCTTCCTGTGGCATCTTCGTACATCCACCTTCAGGCTGGTGAAATCTGGCAACTACAGAACCAAAAACACAGAGATGGAACAACATAAACAACATGGCATTAAAGCGAGCAACGCAGCTGCTATTTCAGTGGTACTGGTCTTTAATGCCTAGCTCAGAAGTGTGGTGGGAAGCAATTGGCTTTTTCCCCTCAAAATTTACAGCTGAGGCAGGACAAAATGAACTGGACACAATAAAGGTCCCCACGCAGCTGTGGGGTGCACTGGCTCTGGAAGCAGCATGGTCATTTCTTTGATTCTCAGTGGCCATGACCACTCCTGTCCACACCAGCACTCCTGTCCCCCAGAAAGACACACATGTGGCTGGGGCCTCCCCCTCCTCATGAGCCCAAGGGCTGGGATCTGCTGCAGAGAGGTTTCTCTAAATCTCAGGTGTTTCTGTCCATCCTGGTTTTGGTTAATGTGGCCCAGAGGTGGGTTATGGAGGTGCTGGGACAGCATCCCTTGGCAGGGCGGGAGCTACTCCCATTCCTGTGAAGGGTCTGCAGAGGGGGAAGAGCAACTCTTGGTGCTTTTTCCACCATGAAACCCTCAAGGGATGATACCACAAGAATGAACATTCACTCCCACAGCGCTGAAACCAATTTTGCTCCAGTAGGAACAAGAAAAAAAATTAGGATGGGTTTTGGGATGCTAAACGCCAGGAAGACTTGGTGCTTAAAGCACCAAGCAATCAGAAAACATGAGAAAAAGCAAAGCAGTCTTGTGACTCCTGCTGGCCTCAGCACCTTCCTTCTAGCCCAAGGTCTCCCTTTGGACCACACCTGGTGCCCTCAGTTGCCTTTAATGACCCTTTAGTGCAGGGACACATCTGAGATTGAAGCTGTGCCCTCAAGTGTAACTGAGGAGGGACATCTGAATTCCCTAGTTCACACAGAGGCTAAGGTGCTGCTGCCTATTTATAGCCAGATGGGTTAAATAAAGTGCCTTATTCATCCCTGAGGTTTTAAACAAATTCCAGAGAGGACAAAGGGCCTTGTGTCTTTTTCCCCACCCATTTTGTTTTGGCCCAGTTTGTACATGCAGAGCTAAAACTTGTTCCAAGATTGATTCAAAATAAGACTAGAGAATTATTTGCTGGCTCAGCATGAACCACTGTCCTGCTAGAAATCATCTGTATGGTTTTCACATGTATTTTGTGAAAAAGAAGCTATTAAAAAATGTAAATTTTGGTGTGTGGGTACAAACCCTGCTTGAAGATCCGCTGATAGTCCTTTCAATTTGCTGGCATTGCTTAAGGTTCATTGCAGCTGAGGGATGAGTTTGGGTCAAGGGGAAGAAAGATGGAATAAAATGAGGGTATTTTAAACCCCTGCTTTATAGAAATGCTCAGTAATTTATTGAAATAAACAGAACAAGAGATGGTGCTTATCACGCTAAGTTGCTGTCCAAGCAAGGCCAGCTCACTGAGTCAGTTCACTTTTTATTGCATTCTCCAAAGATTTTCTGGCTTCTAACAGGGATGTGTGCCCTCCTCAGTGCAGAGCCTCAGCGTGTTTGGGCAGGACTGCTGCTGGCCATGCCTCACTCTGTGAACAGCCCAGCAAACTACACTGCTTAGGTGGTTGTACCTCATTCCAGCAAATAGGAAAGAACTGATTCAACTCACAAATAACCCAGACGCGTAATTACCTTGTTTTCGCAAGAGGTGATTTTGTCACAACCTGGCATCTGGCTCGGGTCATGATAAGCACTAATGTAACCAAGTCAAAGCTTTCCTTCCAAGTGATTTGACTTTAAACACTTTAGGGGTAGAAACTACCTTTTGGTTGTTTTGTACTGGAAATACCTCAGGAGCACAGTGCCTTTGGCAGTGGGTTCCGCTCTGCAAGCACAAGGGTTGGAGGGAAATCAGCAGGAGTTGCCTGCAGTGTTTTACCTTCACAGATGTGCCTGGTCCATGCCCTGCCTGAGGCTCGAGCCTGCCCCGCTTTGGGATGCCTTTTGCATATTTTCCCTCTCCCCTCTGCCACCAGCCCTGCTCCCCTCGGCAGCCCACACCAGGAGCACAGCTGTGTGGGTGAGCTGGCTCTGGCAAGGACAAAACCTGCAGGGTTTTGCTGCATTCACCTTCACTGCAGGTGCCCAGGGCCAAACCAAGAGAGGGCTGACACAAGAGGAGGCAGGAGAAATGGTGCAAAAACTGCAGAACACCTTTGCCTAAAAGTAGAGTAACAGCGACAGCTCCGAGTCTCTCCAGTTATCTCTCCTGGTTACTCTTGAGTTGCCAGAAAAACTAAAGACAAATCAACCAATTTGTTATTTTGGTTTTGGGGTTTTTTTCTTCTTTCTGTCCAGGAAAGCTCCCATGTATTTATTCAAAGACATAAAGTGTTTCTGCCACACAGAACTCTGCCAAGAGCTGTGCTTGTTATTCCAGATTTACAATAAAAATGTTGTGCAAATGACCTAGATACATGGAGTGCAGCACTTAAGCACGGATTTGGCTAAATCCAGCATACATATCTAATCAGAAAACATCTACAGGCTTGGGAAAACACCATGATGAGATCTTACAGAGTCTTAATTCATAGGTGGTTATAGGTTACATGAGAAGAGACAGGCAATACTGCATCAATGCTGGAAACTCTGTCTTGTCTTGTTCTGTTAACATCTGGTGGCCAAAGGAGAGAATGAAGAGCATCTTGAGATGTAAATCAACCTGATCCACCAGCTCTGTGACTGAAGTTATTTGACCTCTTGAGTCTTACTCATAGAAAATTGGATAAATGGCTGATTCCCAAAAGGAGAACCAGATGCTGCTACATTTTAGCAAAATCTTCCTGCTTGTGGAACTACTTTTACTTAGAAAGAAAAATCCACCGGCAACGATTTTGTGCCATTAACATGAGATGATGTGAGCCCTTAGCAGATGCAGGACTGCAGATGGCAGGGTAAGGCCCATGCTTTACACCAGAGCAGAACTGAGCTCTCACTATAGTGTGACCGTGCCTGGAGTGCTCACAAGCAGCAGAGCTTCTGTAGCAGCATTTGCTGTAGGGGTTGTCTCACACTAGGTAGGTTTGTAAATACTGTACCACTGCAGAGTAGTGAATTCACACAAGTTAAACACACAAAATGAATGAGACATTCTGCCACAGAGCACATGGTGCCCAACATCGAATACTAAACTCTCCTAGGGTGACCATCAGCTCTGTTCCAGAGGATACCATTATCCTCTGAGTTACGGTTTGCTACCAACTCAAAGCAAAATGTCCTGCACACAGTATACAGGACAGAGCAGGAATCTCCAGTGTCTAATGTGAAAACAGCTAACACATGCTCAACTTTTATCTCAAAGGCATAAATCAGTCCAGCAGTGTCCGTGCTTCTGGGCTAGGTCTGGTGAAGTTGTGCTCATGAACCTCGAACCTGATGTTCTACAGAGATCAGGTATGTACAAGGTAATTCTTGTCACTTTGCAGACCTGATTCTACATGAGTAATACATTGAATTTGCATATTTGGACTGTAACTGGATCTTACTTTTGAAGTGGTTGTGGCCCCGTTCATGTGATGTGCATTTCTTGGCAGCTTTGCTGGCCCTCCACTGAGGACTTTCCTCAAGTGTCCTCTTGGAGAGATCAGGTAGCTCAACCAAAGGAAGGATTAAAAAACACAGAATGGGATCCCTTACAGTGCTGACATGTTTCCCTCTCCATTTTGGAAAATGGAGAATATTGCAAAAGAGAATGTTAACCCAAGCTGGCCTCCTGCACCAGAGGCCGGTGGATTTGGCCCACAGCCTGGAGAAGAAGTCAGCTAATATGCCCCATCTTTGCTAAGCAACCTAGTTTCTGTCTGAATTCCTACATGATTAGCGCACAGAGTGCATATTAAAGATTAATGCAAAAGACCCTGCAGACTGGAGCTTCCTGAAAGGCATCACACAGCAGGTCTTCGTTAGCGCACGAGAGCAGATGGACACACCCCGGGGGGCTGACAGCACATGCAATGCCTCTCTGCACTTTCTTCTTCAGCCTAATGCCTCTGAACTTCATAAGCAGCCTCAAAACATCCATAAATGATTTAGAAGAAGATGGATTAACCAAGGGGGAAGAAGTGTCTGTTGCTGGGTCGTAGGAGACCCTAGACCTCTGTTCTGGTTCTTGTTCCACCACAAACACAGGCGTAGCCACTTTATCTGTCTGAGCTGAAGTCACACAGGATTTATACGGTCAGTCCCGATTGTGAACCCCTCCATCTTTACCCTCCTGAGAGTATCGACCTTTCCTCAGTAGTGTTCTGCATTTCTACACCTGATATCCACAGCTGCTTACACCTGTGGGATTTCTCATCAGTGGGGTCTGTCCAGGAGACAGTGCCCTCACAGACAGGTTTTGGCTGCCTCATCCTGGGGCAGGAGAAAGGTTGCTGAGCAGTTTTTAAGTGTTCCCTGCTAAGAGCATAGCACTGAGATGACATGATGGTTAAAGTGGCACCCCTATTGTTTTTTCCCTTTTCACCCCAAACTAAAAAGCAGCAATTTATATGCCTAGCATTTCAGAAATGTTAAAAATCACAAAAGACTACCAAATAATGCCCACACAATGTGACACTATACACTGCTGCTTAGCAAATTGGACAAGAATCACACATGATGTAAGACTATGAGTTTAACAATAGTGTTTTCACTTGCAGCTCCTGGAGACTGTAACAGTTTGCATAAAACATACTGGTGAGGATGGCATGATTTAGGGATTACATCTCCAAACTAATGGGTTGAAACATGCATGTAGTTACCAGAACTGTTACTCTTCAGTTCTTGACTCTTCTCCTTTTGACATTTGCTTTTGTGGTGCTGACACTGAGCTTTATACACAAAGAGTGAAATAGCTCAAATATTCTACGTTCCGATCAGCAGTCGCCTGATGTTGCTACACACCCATCTCTCCTCTCCAGGACACAGCTGCCTCTGCTGGACATGAACAGCTGAGAGTGTTGAGAAGCCAAAGCTGCGGCTGCAGTGATGGTCAGCCAAGACCTGCTGCTGGCAATAATCTTGCTGCCTGCCCTGAGCAGATGCCAGTGCTCAGCCCTCCCTGAGTGCCACCAAACCTACACCTTTAAGATGAATGATTGGCCTTTTTCTGCCCACACATACCTCACCATGGTCTACAGCTTCCTCGAACGGGAGAGCAGAGAGGCAGGCACAGATCTCTTCTCTGTGGTGACCGGTGACAGGACCCAAGGGAATGGCCTGAAGCTGTGTCAGGGGGGGTTTAGGCTGGATATTAGGAAAAGGTTCTGCACCCAGAGGGTGATTGGGCACTGGAACAGGTGGCCCAGGGAAGTGGTCGTGGCCCCAAGCCTCACAGTTTAAGAAGTTTTTGGGCAACTCTCTCAGGCACATGGTGTGATTCTTGGGGCTGTTCTGTGCAGAACCAGGAGTTGGACTCCATGATCCTTATGACTCCCTTCCAACTCTGGTTGTTCTATGATTCTGTGCTTAATAGTGGGATTTGCATTGTATGGCATTCAGTCCCACCACTGCCCAGCATCCCACATGGTGCCACCAGCTCCTCAATTCCTCTGCTCTGTGATCACTCACTGATCTGAAAACTCAGGCAATGCCAGCTTGTTTGCTGAACTTGAATCTAGTTTTAGGAACTCTGTATCTTCCTAAATAACCACTCAGCCATGCAATTTAGCCTGCAGCCTGTAGCATCACTCAAATTAATTTTTATTATCAGTCATTAAAAAGGGAACTTTTTTTTGCAGAACATGTTTCAAAACCCCTAACAATCTCCACTTTCTTCAATACAAGGTTTCCAACTGGAGGAAAAAAAAAGTACCTAGCCCAGCTTCCAGAAACACACTGCTCACCATAGAAACTATAAACTAAAACAATCCTACTAGTGATTACAGCCCAATGGAGCATTTTAGTTAATAAGTTATTTCAGTAAGAGGAATATTTGCAAAACATCACTGCTAATCCTGCCGTTTGCTGTATGTGGAAGAGCTCCAGCCGATTGCAGTGACACTCCACCCATGTGGAGCAGAGAGCAGAGTGAGGGACACAATGAGCTCTTGCTCTTTTCACCAAAATAACCTGTCAGCAGCCATATTTCAATGTAAACTAATCAGGAATATACATGGCACTGTTTCTCAGTAGCAGTTTAACATTTTTTCCCCTCTCTTTGTCCCAGCAGAGTTGTTCAGGGTTTGCTTTCACATCATCTATTCTGGATGTCCATCACTGCCTGTGGGGTAGCCAAGGCTGGGTGTGAGTCATGAGGTAATGAGCTTCTTGTGCTGCCTCTAATCAGTGTACCCTGCTCTTTCCCTCAAACAGTCCCAGGAAAACCTCTGTCTTTCTTGGCACAGGTGGAAAATTCTAGGAGTGGTCCAAGGAAGATTTATGAGCCTGACTCTGCTCTGCAAGCTGACTCTGCTCCTACTCATGTCAGCTCATCTGGCTGGAAGTGCCCTGGAACTCGTGCCAGAGGGTCTCGTATGCACAGATGAGTGAAATGGTAACACTGGGTTCGAGCTCAGCCTAACTCTACCACGAAGAGTGTGTCCTTTGGATTTCTCTTCCTGAGGTCTTACTCATTCCATTTAGCACAGGTTGATTTATACCTACCCATCCTCTGTTTCCCATGAGAAGTCACAAGCTAAGTTTTAAAGGCAAGCATCTAAATAAATTTATAGGCTACATCAGGATTTTCATCTTGGAAGAAGCAAAGCTATAAATTCCCCATACAAGTTCTTTGAAAATCATGCCCTTTTTGATTCATTGTTTTTGAAAGCCTTTCTCAGCCAGAAAATGCAGACCTCTTTGGGATATTCATTTTGAAAGTTGAACAAAGGATAGAAGCATCATTTAGGAAGTCTGTTCAATGCTCCAGAAGATGAACAGCCCAAATATGCAACTGCATACATTATCTTCCTTCTGACCGAGTGACAGCAGCCTCTCCATCACACAGACAAAAAGCACATGACTACTTCAACAGGGGCCAGCACTCAGGAATGGGAATGTTCAAGATAACAAGTGCCTGTTTCAAGAAATTGGAGCAGCTTTTGCAAAATAGATTCCAAATTGAAGACACCTCTATCTGTGCAGATATTTGCAAATGCTGGGTGGTCTAGGCACAAGGACGTCTGGGCTGTAGGATTGTCAGCTCCAGGTGTTCAAAAGTTCTACAATTTTGGCTTAAAAGTGCAAGATTTAAAACAAGTTGATCTGGGCTCCCTAACTGCTTTTTACAGCAGGGGAACAGGAGAGGTACTGCATATTCAGTCATTACTGCACAAAGGGCTAAGAGCCTCCTTTAGAAAATCCCCAAATTGTGATTCTCTGATAGCCCCATGACTCCAGCTGCTAGATTTCCAGAGAGATAATGTGATCTGGAGAGGAAAAAGCCCTAGTTGGTGATACTGCCTTGGAAACTCATGGTCTGTCACCATTTCAGGCTCTCTGTGATGCTGGGCCAGTCACTGAGAACCTCTGTGCTAAACCAACACAAGGACATCAGCCTCGGGGCCAGACTCCTGCGCATCCTGCAGGCTCACCAGAGGGCTCAGAGCAGCTCCCCAGGAGGCACAGGGGGAGATGAAGTGCCTGGGAAGCAGGACTCAGCACAGCCAGCCTCATACACACCAGGAAGCTCAAGCTGTGCTACAGGAAATCCTGAGGAAAGAGGTGGTTCTAGTCCAACCTCTCCCCATGACTTACACTGGTGTCAAGGGGTGTTTGGCTCTGCTCAGCTCTTGCAGCCAGGAGCCTTCTTGAGGCTGCCTCAGCCTTCCCCACTTCCCAACTTGACAGGGGAGCAGCCCTGCAGGGAAAGGAATCCCAGGGCCTCCCCTCCACCAGGTCAGCTGGAAAACACAAAGCTCAGGGACTGGTGTCTGGGGAGATCTGGGGACAAGGGGAAGTGAGACTCCAGGATTTCAACCCTTGCTCCAGTGAATCCGCACTCCAAAATTTTTTAATTTTCATTTACCTGCCAGCTGGCTGCCCTGAGCAGCAGCATTCAGGGTCTTTCTTTTCCTTCTGCAGATGAACAGCTGTTTGTTGTTGCATGCAAAGTGTAGCAGGTTTTTTGCTTTTTAAGGTATAAAAAATAATCTGCAGCCTTGCAACTCCCTAGTGCTTTACAGAGCAATCTGAGGCAGGAAATGTGGTCAAATCCCTCAGGCAGACATGAAAACTCCTGAGGCTTCCTCACTTTCCAGAGTGTGCACCAGACAGCTGAGCCCCTGGGTCTGAAAGCGATGGCTTCATCCTGATGCTGCATCCTGGGGACAACACTGAGCCACTCAGGCTGGATGGGGAGCATGCCAGTGACCTTTTTCAACTCAGAAAAACTGCAGAATAATTTAGATTGGGAGGCATCTATAGAAAAAGTCTATAGACTTTATTTGGTCCAACCCTGCTCCAAGCATGGCTACCTTTGCAGGCTGCTCATGGCTATGTCCCACTGAATCTTGAACACCTCAAGGGACAGAATTACCACATGAGGATGTCTTTTTTCCTTATGTCCCATCCCTTTCTACAATATGTGATTTTTACCTTGTGCCCTTTCACTGCACACACCTGAGAAGAGTTTGTCTCTTCTCCATAACCATCCACTGCTGATTAGACAAGAGAGAAGGGAGAGAGAGCTCCCTTTAGCCTTCTGAGGGGTGGAAAGGTGAGATTAATGAAAAGATGAACCATTGTCCCAGCCTGGTGCTCGGGATGTCTTGGCTTAGTGACTCATCCTGCACCATCCTCCCTGACACTGTTGGCAGGTAATCAGAGGAATGTGGCTCCAAAGTGTCCAGCTCTCAGAGGAACCCCTTTGTGTTACTACAGGAGGTCAGTTTCTCACTGCTGCCATCTGGACACTTTGGAGTAGTTTTTTTCCATGTGGTGATCACCTGCCATGAAGATTGTGTTTGAAAATGCACAATGTTTCTTTGACACTTAAACAGAAATTTTTTAAAAAATGTGCTGGATCTGATAAATGCAGAACAAGGTCTGTGAGTTCTCTGTGCTTAACCTCTCCAGCCATAAACTGGATAATATTCCCTTTATCTGTCTTCTGCAGGGACATTTTCAAGGTCTTTGTGTATGGGCTGTCTTTTCTGAGTCCATACAATGTTCAGCAAATGGCACCTCTGATTCTCTTTGGGTCTTGCGTGACGTAAACCATAGAAAGAAAGCAGGTGGGACTTTCTCTCCATGGTTTTTGCTGTACCTGTGCTACTGGTGACTCACAAATCGATACACTTCACTTCCACCAGAATTTTCATGGGTAAGGGAGGTGTTTCCACAGCACAGATGTGGAGGAAGCCATGGTGACAGTGTGTGTGGGAGGGGGGCTCTACAGGTGCCTCAGCTGCTCCTTGTCACACGAGCCACACTGTGCACTGGCATTGCTAAAAAGTGGTGGATGACAATAGCTATTGCTATTTTCTCCTGTTGGGACAAGTACCCCCTTGTTTAAATATCCACATCTCTGTGCACACCTACACAATGCTCCAAATCATTGCAATATGTGGACTGTGATGATATGAATAACATAAATCTTCCTTTGTACTTGTTAAAAGATTTAAGCTCTGCCCTCCACCCACCCACCCCTGCGTGCCTCTATATATCTGATAATATGGGATTGTAAAACAGTGCTGTTATTCCTGTGGGGTTTGGTTATTTAACATTGTACTGAGCAAAGTTATCAGAGCAATCCCGACGGACCAAAATAACTCTTTGTTTCTGATGTGGTGTTTGCAAAATGGGAGCCAAAAATAGCTATTGGCTGGTTGGCTTGAAACGCTGCTGACCTTTCAGCACACCCAGCAGAATCCGCCAGCGCAGAAATCCCTGTGCTCTGGGTGTGCAAGCAAACCACCCTCTACTCGTCTCTCCAGCATCTGACTCCTACTAAGCTTGGGTCACTCAGGTCCAGTCCCATTTCCTTTCAGTCCCCTTGTGTCATGTGCTGAAGGGGAGAGAGGTGTCAGCTCCAGACTGTCCAGTCTTCCAGGAGGGGAGAGGTCTGTAAGAGCACACCACAACTTGACCCCATTTCTGTGACAGCTTTAGGGAACCCAGAGCCAACCACAACTCCAAATGTGTTTTGAACAGTTTCCCCCTCCACACACAGAGACAGATCTGGACCTGGATTCCAGATGGAAGTCAGGAGACCATTCCTGGTTGTGCTCAGGCAGAGTATCCAGCTTTCTGCCCTGTATGCACCCTTTTCCTCCCTGGTCTGCCCTTCTTCATCCAGCTCAAGACTTTGCTGGCTAATGCACTGATAAACACTTAACCTCCTTGAAGAGGCAAAGTGTGTTCATTAAAGGTGTCAGTCAAAGGCCCATGAAACCCTGATCCCCGCAACTCTTTTATTGCTGTATAACCAATTCTCTAACTCTTCCTGTGGTTTAAGAGCCTCCCGTGATCAAAGACAATTTTATCCTGTCTCACTCTGAACCTACAGTCCCACACCAAAGGGCAAGGACTTTGGAAATTCCTGCACAGATCTCATGCCCTCTTCTCCTCAGCCATGCAGATGACTTTGAGAAAGTTGACTCCTGCTCATCTCTATTCCTTCTCACAGTGCCTTCTGTCCATTATTGCTCCTTCTCACCATTCTCCCACCTTCTTAGCTGAGAGAAAAATCCCAGGGCACACAGGAATGAAGGCACCTGATAAATCAGGGGCCCAACTGAATGTGCAGAGATATCAAGAGCAAGTAAAGGCATTCCCCAGAGACAAGGGGGGATGTGCTCCTTTTCCAGGGGTCTGTTCCTGCCTTGACCCATGGAATCACCAGTGGGAAAGTCCAGGAGGCAGAGAAGACTCTGCCAGGCTGACAGACTCAGAAGAGAAGCCTTGCAGATCCAGTTTTTCCCTAACCACTCTTCCTTAACTTGACACAAGACACAGCACTGGGTTTGCAGGATACAAAGTGATATAAGACATCATCACAAGGCACGAAGTGAAAAATCTCTTTGCTGGCTCCGCTTGAAGAAAACTTCTGCTCCTGCTGGATCTTGAGGGAAGTTCCGGACTGGACTCAGAGCTCTGGTGACGTGCAGAAGTGATTGTGAAGAGCTGAGACTGCAGCAACTGCTTTGAGTTTTGAGGCAGCCTTCTCTGCAGTGCACAGAGCTTGTGGAAAGGAGAGGCTTGAAGAAATCACCTGTGAAATTCCTGAAAGCTTTTCCTGTGCAAACTGTGAATATTTGAAAGTTCACTCATTTGGCTTCATTTAGGGGAATTTTTTACAGAGTAATACCTTCTTGATACAAGACACTCATCAAATTTCAAATCACTCTTTCACAAAATGGGCAAAACCTTATGCTTTCTTATGCTTTGTTCTCAGAAATTCCTACTTTAGGATAACATTTTTAGGTATACAGTAAATATATTCTGACCTGTTTCAGTCAGAATGCTCTTAATGTTACATTTTAGCCCAAACAAGAAAAGACTACAAACTAAACAAAAAGAGAAAAAGGGTCTTATAATTAGAAGTTTCAGCCAAGCAGCTTGAATAAAAGGTAGCCTTAGCAGGACAGTCCAGAGCAGAATGCTCGTGGACCTTTCCAAAGACAATGCTCTCAGCTAAAGTATTCCTAAACCTGCTGTAGGAGTACAAGAGCAAGAAGGAGGAACCTGAAATTATTAATAAATTCTACTGATTTGGATATTATATACTCTTCCTGTATTCTACAAGAAATGCACAGGTACTGGTTAGACACTGAAAAATATCTTACTGTGTACCTGCTGGGAAGGGACTAGTCCTACATTTAAATAATTTTCTAATGGTGTTGGGATCAGACTGGTTGTATAAGGGATGTTACATGTCACCACCAAACCCACTAGCCCACCTCAAATTTATTTTTATGTAAAATAGACAAAACTTGTGGGAAGAGAGGCTGAAAGCAGAAAGAGATCAGCATCTAACCTGTGAAACGCAGCCAGTTTCAAACCTGATTTGATCCGCATTGCTGCTGTGGATCACTGTGCAAAGTTGTTACTCCTCATCTGACCATCCTGCTGATACCAGCCAGGGTTTCACTTGTAGAATATAAGCAGTAATGGGCAGCAGATAGATCTTCAGTACAGACTGGGTCTTCTGTTAACCCTTTCAGTGGTTATGACAAATTCTTGCTTTGCTGCTTGCTCACAAGTTGTTTACAGGAATTATCTGCGAGGGAATCTGGCTCAGGCAACATTGAGCTCAGATTTGACCTGCTTGTCTTTTGTTACTTCACATCCTTATTTTATCGTTCTTCAAAGACAAGTGTACTTTCCCTGTAACAAGACCATCTTGTAGAGGGTTAGCATATAAAGGGCAGATTATCAGAGAATCAAGGGCAAAGCCCTCTGAGATGCTTGTGCAAATTGCAGCTGAGGCAGATGGTATTTAAACAGAGTGTGTGGGCACAATTAGGGGGAGAATAGAAGCCACAGAGGACCTGGAAGGCAGACTGACAAGGTCTCGTAGCCTTGGCAACACCTTCTCCTGATTGCCCACATCAGATGCAGAGGATAGGGCATGAAGGGGGTCGCTAATCAAGTGCCATCTTTGACGAGCTTCTTAATTTCTGCCATTCTGTTCTGAAAGGCTCCCACCTTTCTCCCAGACCACGAAGAAGTGGTGTGCATTTGCCCAAAGGAGCATCCAGCAGCTTAACTACCACAACAAATAACTGTGCACCTCCAAGTTGCTCCATGAAACGTACAGGACACACAAACCAAGGTCTTCAGACGTACCTGTGGGCAGGGAGGGTTCCTTCCACCTTGTTTGCTTGCTCCCTGACCCATGGTGACATGCCAGGTGACACCAGGCTATTCTCTTTGAAGTCAGTGGAGAAAAACAGATGTTTCTAGAGGAAGATCCATTTAATTTTTGAGATTTTTGATGTTTAAAATTAAGATAAACAAAGAGTCTCACTGCATAAGATATGAAGAAAACTACATGCAAAACTTGTGGCACCAGGGTCTTGAGGGATTTCCAAAAAAACTGAAAAGAACATAGAAATATTTTCTCTCTACCCTCTCTGGCATAATCACATTGGGTATTGCATGGAAAAGCATTCATTTAGATTACAGAGAGATGATGTTTTTAATTTGATGTCACTACATTTTAGAATAAAACTTTCTGCAACACCTGCCAACTTACCTAAAATGTGAAGCTTCAGTATTTTACCTACAAAAGTGCTTCTAAGGTTTGTCTACTCAAGAAAGCAGTGAATAAACAACTGAGCTCTAATGTAAGCAATTCCTATTACCCTGGAATTGTAGGAGGAGTAAATAAAGAGGAACATCTACTGCAAGGGTAATAAGCATTTGAGGGAAAAATGGGTAGATATGGAGCTGAAAAATTTGAAAGGAAAAAAAATTCAGTTATTTTCAAAATCTTCCTCAACTTGCACAAATCAGTTGCAGGGGATATGAATTCAGCTCCCTTTTGCAGACTGTAATCCCTGCAGGACCAAGCAGCCACTGCTCTTTACCTCTGCTCTGGTACTTATGGTCCAGAACCTTCTGGCCAGCACAAGGATAAACCTCTTGCATGAGATTTCCCCAGACATCTGTCTTTCTTTCTTCAGTGACATCTGCCCTGATCTGCTCCTTTTCCCCCATAAGCAGCACTTTCTCAGCAGCACGGATGAGCACCTTTTGCATTCCACAAGTCCCAGTCAGGAAATCTTGGTTGGCATCTGAGCTCTGATCTTCATTAACACTTTGGCCTCACCTTTTAGGACTCTCCTGCTGCTCAGTTTTACATGTGCCTTACAGTGGCTGGGGGATGCTCTGAGCACACCTGTACCCCCACCCCCTCAATACTTTAATGCTGGAGCCCCACACAGCTTCAAACAAAGACTGTGAACATTCTCTAAGAGCCAATACAGCTGTAAACCACTCTTTTTCTCTCCCATTATGGACTAGTGACACAGCTGTTCTCTTTCATCACTCAGCCTATGGAGAAGTATAATTTCCACATGAAAAGAACGTTAATAAAGTTTTCACCTCTCCTCACTAAACTGCTCTCCCATGTTAATGATCTGCAGGGACAGATTTGAACAAGTGTCAGTGCTTGCAACATCTGGAGCTTGGAAAATGCAGGGATCCTTCCACAGGCAGCTGGGAAGGTGATGGGCAGGACAGCATGGGAGCAGGGGCAGAGCGGGAAAGTCTGGGAACATCTCCTACAGCTCATGGCCTGGCAGTGCAGGGCCTGGAAGTGTGGGGCTTTTTGTGGCTTAAAATCCAGGTGTGAACTGAGGGGTCATGCAAGCAGACACTCAGTCCCTTTGTCTGGCTTGACTTGACCTGGGAGCTCAGCTTCTCCCTCGCAGTGTCCTGGGGCTGTCCCACAGGGACAGGGAAGGACGTGAGCCATGTCAGAAGCGGGTGCTGCGCTGGCAGGAGGAGCTGCCCCAGCCCCACGCCAGAGCTCCCCAGGCAGCTGGCAGCTCACGGTCACCGCAGCGAGGCCAAGCCGCAGCTCTGATCTGCGGGAGGAGGATCCGAGAGGCCCCATGCATTCCACCCTGCCTTCGCTCTCACAGCAGCTCGCTGGCAGAGAGCATCCCTCCATTCCCTGGGCACCTGCACTGCCACACACAGGGCAGCATCTGCGACTGTGTCCCCAAACTGGGGTAACGTGCTGGATCCCCCGGGAGCGGGAGCAGGGCTGAGCCGGCACCGCTTTCTTGATATCTTATCAGACTTTTTATTTTTTAAATATGAGAATAATATTTCTCTTTGCCTGTGTCGTGAGCGTTCCGGGTGGGTTTGCAGCCCTGCTTCTGGGAGAGCATCCAACGTCCTCTGCCGTGTTTGGAAAGGGTGGCTCCCGCCAGCCCTGCCGTTGATGACATTGGCAGCTGCGGCTGATCTGGCCCACGGACTTTACTCTCCTCGCTGGTTTTCATCCCATTTCTCATGGTTTTTTCCACCCGACCTCCTCCCTCCAGGACAAAGATAATCGTCTCCCTGGCTGGTCCTTGCGGTTGCCCTCGCTGTCCCCCCAGCAGCTGGTGCCACGCCGGAGCCACCACGGCCCCTGTTTTCCAGAGCTGCCACCAGCCGTGGGACGCAACCTGAAACCCGGCAGGAAGCTCCGGCCTGTTCCCATCCCTCCCCAGCCGGGAGGCTCCTGTTTTTAGCGGCTTTCTGCATCGCCGTGCTGTGAAGGTGAAGAACAGCCTCTCCCCAGCCCAGGACTGGCTCGGGAGCCCCACATCTCTCTGGCTATAATGGTGTGAAAATGCTCGTGAACTGGAGGTTCCCAGCAGCCAGAGCAGCCCCATCCAGGCAGTGGCTGGGCAGGGAGACAGCATCCCTGGGGCTCTGGGAGGAGGCGGGGAGCAAACTCTGGTGAAGCGACCTGCAGCCTGCCCCGGCCAAGGAGCGGCAGGGAAGGGTGGAGATGTGCTCCCTGCAGGTACAGCGCAGGGAGGAAAACCAGAAAAAGTGGGTTAGCTCCTACACCGATGGCTCTGCAAGCCCTCTGTGAGAGCATGAACATGCTGCCTTCCCGAGGGACTGGAGCTGTGTCCAGGCAAGCACACACAGGGTGTGCAAGTCAGCTCTGACCATGTCCATGCTGCTGGCAGAAGTGTCCTTGCAGCCTGGCTGCTCACGGGGCTCCCGGCCACCCCTGTCAGATCTGTCTCCACTGGTGCCAGTACCTCTCATGACAGACATGAGTCAGACAAATCTTGAAGAGATGCACCTGGCCCTTTCCCCCACCCTGAGCTCTACAAAATTTGAGAGCCAGGTTTTGTGAGCAGAAGAGAACAGAAATCCCTTTGGTGCAGAAAAGAATCAAAATTAGTCAGAATAGAAGTAAATGATGTTTTCAGTTCAGACTGCTGCAGCAAAGATGGCTTTTCTCCCTGGGATTTCCCAGCCCAGGGTGTCTTCCTGCACGTAGACCAGTGCTTTCTGGGGCCAGCTCTCTCTCTTCATCACCTCCAAGGCTGGGCTGTGTGCTATCCCTGTCTGTATCAAGCAAACTGAAAGCTTTCTGCTCTGTGTCCTCCCTTATACAATTTATAGGAATATAACAGGGAAATAGACAATTCCCTATGAAAAGACCATACATCTGTCATATCTTTGCTGCACTTCAGCACAGATTTAGCCTGATACCTCCTGGTGACTGAGTCCTCTCACCAGTGTAAGCAGTTTCCTGTGTTTGCTGCTGCTTTGAAACCACCTAATTCTCAGATGTTTGCATTTCCCATGATGGCAAATGCAGCTCCTTTCTTTCCCCAATTTGGGACTCAGAGCTGAACCAATCTATTGTCCAAAGAGGTGTAGTCAGCACTGCTGTGCCCCTGGTTAAGGGGCAGCCACTTCTAGCTAACTGCTCAAAGCAGCTCAGCACCTCCAGGCTCATTCCCATCTGATGTGCAACAGCAGCAGCACTGAAAGTCCCAAATCTGTCCCTCAGAATTGAGGAGGTGGCTTGAAAAAGCCAAGGTCTGCCACACTGGGTGCAATTCAAAGATGCATTTAAGTTCTTTTAAATTTCATTTAAAAAGAAATGAAGCTTCTGCATCTAGGATCTGAGATTTAAAGAAAACAATAAATATTAAGATCACAAGACCTATCAACACTCTCATTAGTAACAGCCATTTTCTGAGAACAGTGAATGGCTGGGCAGCCAAAGGCCAGGTTCTGGGATCTGTGTAGCAAAGGCGTCACCCTACTCACAAAAACACGTCTTTCATAATTCCTTTTTGTGTGCCAGTTGGAAGAATGCTCTTGTAAGGAAGATGCTTACCTGGATTGCTCTACAGCTCAGGATCTGATTTCCAGCTCTGCTGTGGTTTCTTCCTTGGGCTCAAAGAACTGATGTTCAAATGCTCTCTGCTTCAGTTTCCCCCTTTGAAAACTAAGGAAGCCAGTGATCTCTCAAAATGGCCAAGACTCTAAAACTTTGTTTTCTTTTATTCAAGTTTCCAAAGAACTTAGGAAAGAGAGAGAGACAGAACTGTAAATTACAAAGCATTATTTTTCATATGAACTTCGTATTGAACCAAACTCTTTTCTTTGACTCACAGTCCTTAATTGACACTGGCACGTTCTTTCCTTCATGCCTTTAATTGCTTCAACATAAATTAATTAAAATGTAAATTAAATGATAGCTTGCGGGGAGATTGCAATTACCATGATTTCATCTTTCACTGTTACATCCCGTGGTACCAACAGGTCTGTGCAACAGGTATGCCAATTAATAGCAGACGATAAAGATGTCTGCAACCATTTACCTCTCTGCTGCAGGTTATTCAGTAAATGTTGTCCTGCACAATTAGTATCTATCCCAAATCTCCAGCTCCATCAGATTGAGAGGTGAGACGATGAGGTCTTCATTCAGCAAGAAAAAGAGAAAGATGCCCAAAATGTTGGACAAACCTTTAAGAAACCTTACAAAATGTTTTGCATGTGGTAGACAGATGGCTGTTGAGATAGTTAAATGAAGCAGCATATTTAAAGTTTTCTTTTTTTACTGTGCCTTCACCTCGGTCTAGAGATGAGAATGGATCAGCCCCTCCACTATCCCTGGGTGTTCAGAGCCATCGAGTTCAGCATGTCTTTAGGCTGAAATTACCAAGTGTCATAAAGAATGTCAGTAATTAACTTGATTATTCCAAATCTGAAGACAGAGAGGGGGGAGTCATATTTTTGCTTGCTTACCTAGAAAAGGAAAACAAAAATTTTCTAGCAGGCATATGAAGAAAAAAATCACCAGGGCATTTCCAACAACTCTGAAATAAGTGCAGTTTATCAACAGCCATCATAAAATCCATCAGTTTGTTTGAACAAAGGTGGTGGAAACTCAAGTTGTTTATTGTCAGAAAAACCCAGAGGTTATGATCTTCACTCTCTGCTAAGCCCTAGGAACAGGCACAGAGCTGGCACTGACAGTGTGTTGCTCAGGGCCACTCAGGTTCTGAATATCTTCAAGGATGGAGACACCACCACCTCCCTGAGCAACCTCTTTTGGTGTTCAGCCACAGCCCAGGCTGAACTCATGAGAGAGTGGGAAGAAACAGCTGCCTTGTGTTCAAGACGTGAAGAATCACAGAACAGTTTGGCTTGGAAGAGGTCTTAAAGATCATCTTGTTTCAACCCCTGGCCACAGCAAGGGACACCTTCCAGTAGGCCAGGTTGCTCCAAGCCCCATCCAGGTTGTCCTTGAACACTTCCAGGAATGGGGCATCCACAGCTTCTCTGGGTAACCTGTGCCAGGGCCTCACCACGCTCACTGTAATGAATTTGTTCCTGTTTCACTGCTGCAAGAGCAATCCTGAAATCCTGCCACCCCCTACAGTCATCCTTACAGCCAGGGAAGTGTGGTGAGTTCTCCTTGTGGGATGTGGGCTGTAGGTGCAGCTGCAGCCTTTAGTGCAGGGCATGGAGGCAGCTCCAGCCACATCTCCAGCAGGTCACGCAGAATAAGCCCTCAGTGTCACTGGGTGCATGTGGAAAATCAGTACTTGTGCCATGGTGCTATCTACATATGCTGCAATTTGTCCATTCCTGCAGTCAAACAAGCCTATTTTTGTAGGGCTGCTGAAAACATGGCCCTTAATTATGGCCTTCAGCAGGGAGTGGGATTATCCAGCAGATGAGAGTAGCAGCCTTGCTGCTCTCAGGGATGACACATTGGCCACCTGAACTCCAGTCAGCAGTCGTGCTCTGAGTCACAGTTTGTGCCCTCTCCAAAAGTAATAGTGCTGGTTTTTAAATTTATGGAAGAGTTTATCCCTCGTACTTTTTAAATCAGTTTTTTCTTGGCTCTTTGCATGAATTGTTAAAGAAAAAGAAAAAAAGAAGGACTGACTTTCATTCTGTGGCATGGTCACTGAAAACGCTTACTGCTGCCATGGTATGAAAATGATGTACCTAATCCTACAGAGATGGGAGAGAAAGCTACAGAATGCCTCAGACCTGTCTCTGTCACAGGCATCCCCACGGGAAGCAGAACCAGGCTGAGGAGATAAAGCCTGTCAGAATAACCTGCTCAGGGCAAAGGAAGGCAGGGAGAAGGGAGATTATCAACCCTTTTCAAATGGTGCATGTGTTTAGGCATTGCCAAGTCAGAGCAGAACACCTCCCCTTTTCCAGCCTTTTAATGCATTTTACTTTTGCATTGCTTTCCCTTTTTCCCTGTTACTTGCTCTTGGCCACTGAATGACATTAATGTTAGTTTTTCTTAACTAGGACTCTCCTACTTGTGTCCCTGCACAAGAGTGGCTCCACACATGTCCTAGAAAAATCAGCAATTTTTGTTTACACAAGGTTTTTTTTCCATTCTTTAACTTTTCCAAATTGAAGTTTTGAAAGGTTAGACAGTGGAAAAAGGAAGATTTGGAAAAAATATCTGAACATTGTACTTTCCCTGGCAAGCAGATGGAGGAAAAGTTGAGGGGAGGTGGTGATGAGGGTAGGGAGTGGAAAAGAAAAACTTGACTGAAAGAAAAAAAAGTGAATTTTTTATTTTGAAAATTGACAAGTGGAGACAAAATCAATATTTTCACATTTCCTGAAATTTCTCATGAAATTGCAGTTTTGCCAAAAATGAAACTTTCCAATGAGTTCTCTCCCTCTTGTCACAGTTAAGTATATTTCCATTGGAAAATATATGTGTATCAAATCCGGGATGAAAAACAACCTAATGCTGGAGCACCGTGCCCAAGGCATGGGGTGGGTGCAGTGGGGAGCTGGGATTGAAAAGATACTTACTGCATTTGCAAATAGCTCCATCATGGAACAGGCAAATCCGTGCTGGATCATAAGTGAGTGTGAAGTTACCCCCCCAAAAAATCAGAGAAATATCCTGAAAAAAAGTAGGATGAAATTCAATTAGGACAAATTCAAACTCTCAGCTACAGGAAGGAACAGGCTTTCCTGCTTATGGGAGATAAGAAGCTACTTTGGTATCAGCTGGGTAGGAAAGGAGCTGAAGGGTCACAGCTTGACTGAAAATCAACACTGCTGTTGTAAAAAAGTCAGGTACTGTACTGTGACATACAAACAGGATTGCTGCTGATAAAGATACATGAAGTAATTCAAGTCTGTTTAACATCAGTAAAATTTGAGCTTCAGCTACTGCATTCAGCTGGGAGGCATTTTGAGGTCTTGAATTCGCTGGAGGGAGTTCAGAGGAGACAACAGCTGGGGTAAGCCAAGGACCCAAAACCACAACTTGACCTTGGGAAGGTCAGAAGAGGTGGGTATTTCCTGGAGAAGAGAGGAATAATTCAAAGGATGTAAAGAAAAGGAAAAAAATACATTTTTCCCCATTACAACTGTGTAATGGGGAAATGTATTTACAAAAATAATGTGCTCAAGTTACAGCAGGGGAGATTCAGACAAAACCCAGCAGAGCTTTGGGTTGGTGCAGCTGGAGCTGCTGAGCAGAGGCACATGGGGTCTCTGTCTCTGGATATTCAACAAGAGATTGGACAAGTACTTTAAGAAGTGGCACAGGTATGGCATCCAAGATGGCATCTTGTCAGTGCCCTTCCACCCAGTTTTCTGTGATTTTTAACAGTTCAGCAAGTAATGATTTTTAAAACTGCTCCCAAAAGACTTGGAGCTTCCTGAAGACGTCCAAACCTTCTCTCTTTCTGCAAGCTTTTCCCACTGCCTTGTATTTCCACTGGCTTCAGTGAAACGAGGGTTTGCTGTCTGCAGCTCTTGGACCACATCAATGACAGCTCACAGTCAAACATTTAATTTACCTCCCAGCCACGCTCAGAGCCTTGGGAGTGAACAGCTATTTTTAAAGCCACCATCCTGCCACACTGGAACGTTTGCTCGTCAGTAAGAGTGTGCTCGAAGAAATAATGACTGCCTTTTTATCCAGAGACTATTAAAACTTACGTTTAAAGTACACTAAAAAGCATGTTTCTGTGTATTTGTGTGGAAGGTATATTTAAGGCAAATGTCCCTCCAACTCTACTCAATAAGCAAAGAGCACGCAGCAATACTCCACTCCTGACATTTTAAAAGCTCTCTGATGTTCTTTTCTTCCTTTAACAATGGGGCCAATTTTCCTTTCCTGGCTGCCAGCCTGCCCTCACTTTTTCTTTTAGCACCTCTTGAAATTACCTTGACCTCACCTTTTAGCAGTCTCTTCTCCAGGACGCTGAGCTCAGGTGGTGTGGGAGGTGTTGCTGATGGGGGAGTGAAAGAGCAGACATCACCATAAGGATGAGAATATTATCAGCACTTGCTCTAATGAGGACCCAGCACCCCGCTGGGGCCACCACTAATATTGATCCTGGGTCTCTCCTCTGCCCTGTCACTTGCCAGGACTGCAAATCTCTGATGCTTTCTGGCCATCCTTCTCCACAAAGGACTGACTGCCTGCCCCTGTGCTTGGGAGGGGACAGAGTACAGACCACGTTCAGTCTGAGCACCTTTCCAGCCATCATCTTCAGGGCACAGCTCGGTCTCTTGCTGTTTTGCTGCTGACCTGACAGAGACAGAGGTAGCTGCCAGATGCTCATCCTCACCAAACAGAAGGTACTTCACTTCTCACAGCTGAAAAATAAGCAGTCTTCTCCTCTCACCTAGAGGTTTAAACACACCCACAAAAAATAATTAAGAGCCTCCTCATGATAAAAATAGAAGTCATCTGCCAGCCCAAAACTGTGAGCATGGCTGTGCCAGGGGAATTGCATTACAATTTGTAGGTACAGGGCCAGAACAGCTCTCCAGCTGCATCAGTTTCATTTCAGGCCAGGTCTAACACAGGTTTGTCACTGCCCATGGACACCTGGGTGATGCACTTTGAGACCAGGAGCAACCAGCCATGCTCTACCCATATCTGCTTCAGTAAATTACTGCACTGAGCTCATCTCCTCATCAGTAAGCCCTGACACATCTAAAAAAAAAAATTGGATTCTGAAAAAAAATGGCATAGCCCTGAAGCTGGTGAAAGACCTCTCCTTTACCATCACTATGAATGAAACCCTCTATTTCTCCCTCTGACACCAAACACCACTCAGCCAACCCCATCAGCACTGCTCAGTCCTTTGCTACAGCAAAGGCTTCCCTCTGGGGCAACCATCCCCACTGGCTCCTGGCCTGACTTTTGGGCCATGCCTATACTTGAAAGACAAATCAGGTTCAAGTAGGATGTTACTTGTAAGTGCAATCCCCATTCTTAAATATCTCAACTCATCTCAAGTGTGTTATGCTAAAACAGAACAGGGCATTCAACACAGAATAAAATGTCTCATGCGTAAAAACAGGTAACTGCTATGGAAAAAGCTATTCCTGGGAAACTCCAGACCAGCTCTGAGCATACCAGTGACCTCAGAAAATGGCACATTTGTGAGGTGTCTGGAGATCCAGCCCATATCCATGAGACTGAAGAAGCTTTGTAGGCCTGAAGAAGAAAGGTTCTGCACCCTGTTAGCTCACAGCCAGTGTACTTCTGAGCGCACTCTCCTCACAGTAATTAGCAATTCTCACCTTGTCAAGGCTCAGACAAGTGAGTTATTCAATTATTTTAAACATCCTGGCCCTTCTGAATTACAGCCCAGGGACATTGTCTTCGGGCAACTCCTGTAGCTGGTTTACCTTCCATCTGGTTCAAAGAGCCAGGAGAGCTGGAAAAGCAGCAAAGCCACAAAAGCTGGTCCTGCAGCTGTGCTGTGCCAGCAGTGGGACCAGGGGTAACTGTCTCCCTTCTAGCGAGAAATCCCTGCACATGTGGCTGCCACTGATATGGGGCAACTTTTGGACCCAAGTCAGCTCCAGAGGGTCTGTATTTTTGCTCCCAGGCAATGTGTGCCAGCCCTTAGCACAGCCATGAAACTACAGACGATGATGGAAGAGGAGAGAGGACAGATCCAGACAGGACTTTGACAGCTGCACAGTCCCTTTGCCATGCCCTCAGCTCTCACGAGGTGCTCGAGATGCAAACATCAACACTGCCCAACATGCACGGGGGCGGTCGTCCCACAGACAGGAAGAAGGCAGAAGACCTTGAGAGACTGTCAGATCCACACACGATGTGTGGTGTGGGGTAATGTTACACCGTGGGTGACAGCAGAGACATGTTTTGAGGAGATCTGAGCAATGAGACTTCTGTAGGTTGATGAATCATCTCTCTTTCCAGTAGACATAGGCAACACCTTACTCCTGGGAGCTCAAATTAGGGCTGTGAAAATAACTGAGGTTTTTTGGCTTTAATCCCAAATCAAAATATTTTAAGAAATCAGAACAACCTGAAAAAAAATTGTTATTCTTTTGGGCTAAGTAGGCTGGTTTGAGCCACCCATCACTCTCCTTCTGTATGGTGATATTGCAGAAATATTTGTGTATAGAAGCACTTATTTTGGTTCACTTGAAGAAAAAGGAAAAAAAATAAAAGAAATAAAGAAAAGAGAGTGCTGTCTTCCCTGCTGCTGGAAATAACTTCAGGAGACTTCCCTCCCTGAGCTCTTCACAGCAAGTGGTTGGTGTCCTGGGGCTCTTGGCCCTATCAAGATGCTACCACGGTGCAGATCAGGGTCAGGAGCATTTGAGCCAGGGCTAAAGTCACAAGCACACAGAAGGTAATGGCAACTTCGTAGGGAGTTCAGAAAGAGGGAGAAATCAAGACTGAGCCCATGCTTTAAAGGAGTCCCTTGTCTCACTCATCCAAAGACCAATGGGGTTTGTACCGCCGTGACCCAGGAGCCATCACAGGGTGATTATACAGGAGCACTGCTGTGAAGAAGTCAGAATTGAGCCACCTGAGGAAGAGAGCTTGTCAGTACTGGGCAGCAAACAAAAATTCTGCTTTATAGCAAACATCCTATTTAAAAAAATCTCAAAAATAGACCAGATTTCAATCAAAAATTTGAGTCAAATTCTTAAGAAAGAGTTTTAGGGCATCTGTTTTGATAGAAAAGCCAAATTAGAGAACAAAGCCTTTCTGACCTATTCTCCATCCTCAGCAATTTCATCCAAGTAATATCAGTTAGATTATCAAAATATAGTCATTAAAAAAACCGTTCCTGCAAAAAATTTCATTTTTCTGGTGGAAAATAATTTGTTAGTACTTTTTCCAGCTTGCTCTAGTGCTTGGAGTTATTTGGTGTTCTCTATGATGAACTGGGAACCCATGACAAATGCATGCATATGACCAAGTCCACAGGAAAATATTACTAGGAAGAGGGAAAAACAGTTACAAATTTTATTTGTTTTATCATGAGTTCTGGTTATTTTTATGGAGTAATATGCTGGCAACCTGATTTTGTAAAATTTTTTTACATTATTAAAGCAAAATTCAGAAGGCAGTCCTTAACTGGTATTTATTAAAACTTGTTTTTATATTCTCCTTTAAAATGTAATTGAGTTTTCACTTTGAAGTCTCTCAAAGAGGAGAAAAGCTCTTTAAAAGCTATTTACATTGTTTTCACAGAAGTGTGATTTCTACCTTGTCAGCAGGCCCTTATGCTCTGAGGCAAGGCTTGCTCCAGTTGGAGCTTTGCAGTCCCGTCACTTCAACACTGAAAAAGGGCAATTTCTCCTCTTCTCACCATTCAAGTTGTGGCAATGGATGGTTAAGACTAGGGGAAAAAATATTTTTTCTTCCAAAAACCATCATACTCTGGTGCAGGAGAATGGTGTGAGGAGCACAAACAGCTTCATGCCTTCCCCTAAAGCAGTGTCCCTCTGCATTGATTACATTTATTGACCCCTCAGGGCCCTTTTTAATTGCATATCCATCACCTTCTCTTCTCCCAGGCATTGCTGTTTCCCCCAGATATCTTGAATAGTCCATGAACCTTCTCCCTGGGCACTAAAACTCCTTCCTGGCCCTTAATTTCCTCACCTGGAACCCACATCCACACTCTGCCTGGCCTGGCTCATTGGTGTTGCTGTGTTTGGGACTGCCCATGGATCCCACAACCATCTGTCCCTCCCTTTGGTGCTTGGGGGAGGCACATCCCACTTGGGGCCATCGCTGCTCCTGGCTCCACTCCCCTCACAGGCAGCCTGGCCCTGGCTGCTCCCTAACACAGGGAGCACATCAGGAATGCCTTTCTGTCAGGACACTGCCATACACAGCACCAGTACCGTCTGAGTTACAGATAATTTTGAATTGGAGGGGAAAGGAAAAATATTTAGCAAAATTATGTAACTGAAGTTCAAAAATAGCCTATTGCCATCTGGTTGTGCTATTTTGACAACCAAAAAAACCCTTAAGTCTTTTTAGAGCTAGATATACTGTTTGCAAACTCAGCCAAATTTTTTATAGAATCTCGAATTTCACTTGCTTGATTTACCTCTGGAGTTTTTTGAACCAGCATTGCCTGTGCACGAGCCATACCCAGCCATACATCTCCATTCCAAGTCTGCCATTAATATTTAAAAGCTATGTCATATTCCTGTAAAAGCAAGTACACAATGTCAGGAGGCTGCAGAAAAATAATTTAAATAGAGTAAAATATAAAATAAAATAATTTTTAAAAATTTAAAATGAAATCCTCTCAAACACTGTGGATTAATCCCCGACCTGCTGCCCTGCCTCCATTGGCCACCAGGAGACAGCTATTTTAGCAGCCCAAGCTGTAATGGAAACATCATCCTCAAGCTGTTCCATTTGCTAAAGCAACTGGGAATTGCAGAGAGCCTGAAACAGTGCCCAGACATGACCTTCCCTATTAAACAGAGGACAACTTCATGCCATTTGCACCCAGCTGAAATGTCAGCATGGAAGGGAGCATTGCCCTTAAACTCCTCCAGGCCGGCAGGACAGGGACAGAGCCGAGCACAGGGCTGTGTAACAACGTGCCCGGGGGTGCGGGTACCCAGCCTGTCCTAGGTCAGCCACACACCAGCCCTGCTTAGGTCCACATTCCAGTGACTACTGACCTCACCAGCAAGTCCCAGGAAACTGCCTTCCTACAAATGCAATTGAATCTCAAAAGTTGTGCCTTAGTGAGAACGACCTGTGTGGAAACCTTTAGAATTCAACATCGGTTATGTATTCTCTAGTGTATGGAAGAAAATAAAAATGCTTTCAAGTGGATTCCCCTGTCATCTAGACTGAACCTGGCCCCTGCAGCAGGGATGAGGGGCAGCAACCTCCCTGCTCAGCTCTCAGACTTGCCCCCACAGCACTGAGATCATCATTTCCCCAACCAATACACCAGGGAAAGACTCTCTCCCTTCAGCAGTTTTATGTGTATTGGCTTTCAGCCTCATTGCATAAGGTTAACTATCTCTGAGTTGCTTCCTCTGTGCAGCCTGGCATCACACACCTATTGCCTACCCTGGTGCTTTGCAGTCCTGACCCTTTTTCACACTTGCCTTAGATAGAGACACGGGATGGTCTCAGCACAGACCTCTGTCACCTCTAGAGACATCATCTACCTCCATTGATGCTCACAGGTGCCCAAACCTGGCCTTAAGCAAAGCCTGGGACCCACCCATTTGACTCCAGGAGCCTGATTGAGGTGGCAAGTTCAAGACAACAATTCCAGCTGACAAGTTTAAAAAAGAACAAGGTTTTATACTGGCATTTTTGACAAAAAGCACTAAACAGCATTTTTTGTTTTAAACTGAATTTTTTTTCTTGAAAAGAGAAAGTCAAGGGGTGAAGGACCACATGGTCAGACAGAAGTTTCCCTTCCTCAATCTGTCTCCATATCATGCAGTCTCCACAGTACATCCCCCTAAAGGTAGAAGAGGGGAGAATATGAGTTATCCAATAAAATACTAAAATTAAACAGCCAAAAACTGACAAAGCACATAATGTGCTCATGGAACACCATCTTCCTAGCAAATGCTCCACTGCTGGTGGAGATTATTAAAATTCTTGATGAAGTTTCTCTTTCAGTCCAGGACAAAATCTTCCAACAAAGCCAGATAGCTTGGTTACTCTCAGAGCTTTCTAGTCCCCTCTGCTTTAAAAGGGCTTGATTTTGTTTCAGAAGGGAATCACCTTTTCCCTCTGGCTTCAGGCTAGATGGAGTGCACATCAGTCCCATGCTCCATCACTGCTGTGTACAGTTCTGTAAGGCACCATTGTCTCTTGTGTGTGTAATTAAGACAAACGAGCAGCAGTTAACAGTGCAGAGGTTAATGGCAGTTCGATTCTCAGCTCACCACGGGCAGTGCAGTGGCAGTGGAGAGATGCAGTCACACACTCATCCATCGCCTCCAGCCTGCTCCCAGGGAAGGTGGATGTGCAGAGATGCCATCTTCCCTTCACTGCTTCGAGTGCTTTGGGATGGGAGCTGAACAGGGCACCACAGCCAGAGTTATGCCTGATACACTCCCTCGGGGCTGAGCACAGGGGGATCCCTCTCTCCTAACCAACTATACAAGGACCCCTGCTCCTACCTGCAAGACCATGGTTTGGTGCCTAATATTAGGCAGGATGATCTGAGGCCATGCACAAGGCTCAGTCTTCTCTCTCTCCCTCTATTTCCCAGCAGGCAGAATAGATCAGGAAATCCAGCATCTAACCTGCAAGCTGTCAAATTTTACTCTCCAAGCTACTCAGAAAGGACAGATCTCCAGGACTATCATTCTAATGTAGTTACCAACATTATTTCCAGAGAACAAACAACTCAGGAAGGCAGCAGCCACCACCTCCAACCTGCAAACTCACAGAAAACATTTCTGGAGAGGGGCTCTTTGTACAGCCTTTGTGATGGGGAAGAAAGGTCTTACCACTTGTGTAAGCTATCAGTGATGGGGGGATTTTTCACCTATGCTTCCTAAAGTAATGCAGCTTCTGTACAGATTTGTGTGTTTGGCCTGGAGGCACTAGAGTGGCATCTGAGCTGTCCTAGGACAGGTCTAGGTGATGTGGGATGTTTGTCAGGTTGCACTTTTGCTTGCAAAAGAAGTCAAGCTTGAAGCAGGTTTCACATAGTGGGATCAAAGGGTATTTGAGGAGAAATTTGAAGAGCAGGGGGTGCTGACATTTCATTTTCCAGTGAATTGAACATGTGCTGAATTCAGACATGCACCAGGACTGCATTCCCCTGCTTACCTGAATATTTCATTTTACCTTGCAGCACCTGATGAAAGTCACATGAGAGACTGATGAATTCACACCACTTTCTTAAGAGCTAACTGGAAATGTTGGTATTTCTTGACCATCAGTCAAACTATGGTTGCAGTTCCCCAGTGAGGCAACAGTAGCAAGACAATGAATCTGTAAAGCCAATTCATAGGAGTGTATCAGAAATTTCTCATGCAAGAAAGCATCCTATGACATCCTTCAGGATGTCTAGAGACTGGAAACAAGGTAGGGGTGAGCCCACCTCCCAGGCAAATCTGCTTTGAGTTGTCCCAGACTGTACCTGCAGCTCTGGCTGAGCAGAGACAAGTTGTGCACTGTGAGTGAGACACCAGAGCTGTTGCTCACTTGCGGCAGGTAAAGGCTGGAAAGAGGTAACAGCCTTCCTGGAAGCTGTGGTCTTATAGGTAAAGAAACTTGTGGATAAAAAAAGAGCTTTTGAAGGTCTTCTTGGAGCTGACATTGCCTACCTGTCAATGGGAACAGACTTTGCTAACTTTTCAGGCATGGTAGGAAAATAGACAGCTTGGCTGCTGTTAGGGGTTAGGAGCCTGCAGTGAAGCTTCCCAACTAATCAGCAGGTTTTAAGGAGAAGTGTTTCTAGACAGGAAAAAGAGCTGCTTTAAAAAAGAGTACTATCCCATTTTCCTGCTGCTGGCTCTGGCCTGGCATGCACAGGCTGCTGCCCTGCAGACTGCCCAGTGACCCTGGCACAGGCATCGCCCCACAACAGCCAGAGTGATTACACAGGGCTCATTCAATTGTCCCAGCTGGGACCTCACCCACAGGCTGGCCAGGAGCCCGGGCTGGGAGCCTCTTCCATTTCCTTCACGCAGACTTCGCCCACAGTGGAACAGGAGGCCAGTTCCCAAGCCCTGGGCACAGCCCATTTCACTCCAGTACAGCCTCTCCCTGATGCTGTCAGGAGACTGTGGGGCAGATGCTCCCTGCCTGCCACCTCCTGGGAAAGCCTTGGGAAGCCTGTCCATGCTCTACTTCAAAAAAACCCTCTACACCCACAAACTGCATGAGAAATGGTCAATTCCTCTAGAAACAATGCCTACAAGGAAGAACCAGAGTCTTCACTGTAGGCTGGCATCATCACTGAGGAGTTTGTCCCAGGCTGACAAAGACAGTATCTCCTTTGTGCCAAACATTCAGAAGCCTGGGAAAGTCCCTGGTTTGATGCCCACCCTAAAGAACAGGGTCACATTGGAGCTAACTTGATACAGAGAGCCACAGCAAGGCTGGTGGATAGAGCTGGAGCAGAGCGCCTTGGTTGCCTCTGTGAGAGTACACATTGAGGAAATATAGGAAGGGAAACAAGTTGGACTCATGCCCTGTTCTGATTCTTTGTGTATGAGAAGCTGGAAGTGTTTTGTTTTCTGCTTTTTATACTTAAAAAAAATAAATCCAACATCAAGTTATGTTTTGGCAGAGGTCTCCTCGGAAGATCTAGAGAAGTAGAGTGGGAGGTTTTGCAGCTTCTAGTGAAATGGGGAGAGGAGGAGGTGTTGAACTGCAAAGATCTTTTTCTTCCAACTGTTGGTTGGGAGTGGAGTTAGATAAATGTTAGCTAAATACAGATTGCTTAAAACATTTTGTAGGAAAACCAATTCGAGTTGAAATTCATCAGCTTTTACTTGCACTGTCATAATACTATTAATTCTCCAGTGAAGAAAAAACAAACAGGGCAGACAAGACCTGAATTGCTAATGTAAAAACAAGAAACAAAACAATTTTTGTACCATCTTCACACAAAGAAGATGACTGAGTGCCCGTTTCTCCTTAACTTTGTGCATTCCTTGCTACTTCTCTTACTGTAAGAGAAAGGAGCCCATGGGCTCCTACTTCAACTTATTGCAGTACAAGATGCTGCAGCCTCTTCTCAGTGTACTCCCAGTGCAAAGGACCAGGGGGATTTCTGACCTGACAGTGGCAGGGGTTTAGGAAGTACAAATATACAGGCTGGGCAAAACCAATTTCTCAGGCCTAGAAAAGCAGATGAGGATTGAAGGCTCTAGATGGAGGACAAGGCTCAACTCAGCCTGTCAGAAGGTATCACTTAGATGGAGAAAAAAACATTCCAATGGCTATTTATGATCCTTGAACCAGTTAGTGGTCCCCTACTGACTGATCCTGAACAGAAGTCAGTGTGATGAAGAGCGAGCCTGGAGAAACAGACTGATTGCAAATCAGTTTCCACTGGGTACCTTCAGGAACACCAGCTGGAAATCCAGCTCGAGTCATCGGCAAGGTGGAGAGAGCAGTGACCTGCTCAACACCAGGGAGCACAGCCAGCCAGGAGCAGGCTGCACCAAACTGAAGAACAAGGAAGTGATGAATCTCTGAGACACCCTGGCAGGAGGAAGAGGGGACACTGCCCTGCCTCTGAGTGACACCGAGACACAAAGACCAGCAATAGGTGCAAGACCCTTGACATGGACCATGCTGTTGGAAACTATCCAGCAGTACCCCTAAACAAGAAGGGCACAGACAGAAAATGGAGACAAGTGCTGTCATGTCATCAAAGACTCTGTTACAGCGAGGTTCCAATACCAAACCTTCCACAGACAAGGTGACTGCACGAGTAAGGGCAGATAAAAATGAACTAAGCAACATCAATGGGCATCAACAGCAGCAAACTGTTTCACACATTAGAAATAAAGACAGGAACTTTGCCAACAAATCACTGGCGACTTCTCACTTTTTTCCCCAAGAAAAATTAAAAGTGAAATATTTATTACCAGAAAAAATTTCTCACCATTATGAAGAGCTTGCATGAGTGCACAAGGCAGCTTTGGACAGTACTGCCAGGAAGGCAAATGCTTCTCCTGCCCCCCAAGTAATTGTGTGAAAAGCAAGTAAATAAAACTTCTAAGATGCACAAGAAAACTTGAATTCCAGCCCTCAAACAACTTATCCACATGGGATCCAGTTCTCAATAATGTATGCCAGGCACATACATGTGAATATTGCAGAGTTTTGTGATTTCCTGAGGATAGGAGATAAAAGGCAAAATACATGTCAAAATACCATAGGAGAAGTCCTCATGAAAATAAACAGGCTGCTCTCAATGCCACCATTATTAATAGAGAAAAGAAAAAGACTCATGAAAAGTATTTTCCAGATTGAAGCTGCAAAAGATCAGCTAGAGAAAAAGCTAAATGTTATTGACAGCTTTGCCCAGGAACATGAGGTGGCAAGCACAAAGGGGTGTGTGATATCCCTCCCAAACCTCAGAGACCTACAAGTTGCAACCACAGTGACACAAACACCACTGACATGGAAATAATCTCTCTATTTATGAAGGACAAAGAATACTTTAAGTAGACCTTTTAATTCATTATGTTGAATAGATATTACTTGAATCAAAATTCATTTTATCATCATAAAGTTAGAATTTTATATTAATCATGAGCAAATATCACCTTAGAGTGATTTATTTCCTGCTCCCCAAGGTGTACTACTCTCATTTCCCACCCCAAACACCTATGATTTAAGGTTTTAATGAGCCAGAAAACCACCCTCATATTTAATTGCCTTCGGTGGATTTTGACTTTCCTTGACTACCTACTCTTTTTGTGACTCCTCGTAAAATTCTGTCATCTACATCCCCTGGCAACACAATCCACAGATCAACTGTGTGGAAAAAATTAACCTCTTTTACATTTTGAGGCAACCTCCTGTTAATTACACTTGATGATCTTCAGGTCTCATACTGACAAGAGAAAGGGTATGACCATCATATGTTCAACTCTCCCATTGCCTCCTGTGATTTCACAGACCTCTCTAACATTCCCCGTTTCTGTCTTTCAGGCTGAAGGTTTGTGATAAGCTAGAAATATTTAATTACCTAAGTCTAGAAGAACCATCCAGGCACCAAGAAATGCTCAGTGCTACCATTGTGTAACAAGACCAAGTGCTTCTCCTTCCCTGTGCTGGAACCAATACTCACTCCTTGGAAGGAATTGGCCTTTCTCATGGCAACTACAATTCCAGCATCGTCAGTGATCTGGGCTTATCTAAATAACATTTATGTCCTGAGTGATAAACAGGGTGCAACAGCATACCAGCAGCCTGGTTTGAACCAGCCAGCAGCAAACAAAATCTTAAAATCAGAGGGGAAAAAAAGTCAGTTTGTCCTCAAAGGATCTCCTAGAAACAGGACTCTCGAGATTTTCTGCCGCATTTACTTAGCTTTGCAGCAGCTTTCCTAAATCTAGTAGCTTCATCCACTGCGGATAGCACTTTTTGGGGTTTTTTTCCCCACTATCAGTAGTGGAATTCCAACACCAAGCTGCAGCTCTTTAGCAGTAGTGTACTAAGCATAGGTCAGAGTGTTAGAGGAAAGGTAAATCCAGCCAACAGCACTGAAATAGCTTTTATCATGAATGCCTGCAGCAAACATTTAAAATAAAGTGGTCAGGCACAATGAAAACTGCTCAGATCTTGCAGTGCACAAATCCACACACAGCTGTATGAGCAGCAGGGGAGGGAAGAACTGTCTTGGGTGAGTTCTACAAAACTTGGGCAAAAGGGTCTCTGAGCAAACCCTGTTACAGGCAAACCTCAAGTGAAAACCAGCCTGGTGTCATCACAGCAATATAAAAGCAAAGACATCAGTGATTTTATACTGGAACAGGTTGAGAAAATAAAAAGCATTTGTCCATTGTAGGACTGCCTGGCTGGGAGAAGCTCTGCATCCTGCATCTGGCAGGTGACATGTGTCAGGATGACCAGGGGGGTGGATAGGAGCTCAGCAGGAGCATCAGAACCTAAGTGATCTCAAGTAAGACGATCCCTGCAGTATCAGCAAGGCCCTTACATGCTGCCTGAACCTTCTGGCTTGCTGTAGCCTCCTTATTACAGCTTTTGGGCTTTGAGATGCCTCAGTTCTGCGTCCAATCCCATGACACCCAGTGTTAATGACATTGCAATGAAAAGGGTCTCAGCTGTTCACAAGGCCAAATTTTATCGATCTATAAAGCGTTACATATAATCCTAAAAAAACCCCACCTTTTTGCCTTTGAATTGGAGTACTGATGTTACTTTGACTTCTGTCTCCTGGTATAGCGTTAGGAAAGCAAAGAGAGTCAATTTTTAAAATATTTTCTACAGCAAACTCATATAACTCCACAAAACAATATTGCTAGACAACTTCGTGCAATAGTTTACATACTTGTAAGCTTTTTAATAGCAGTCCAAAATTATTGTCTCCCAATATTGCCTGACTTTGGAGGAACCTTGCCAGTTTCCATCAGCCAGGAAATCTGTTCCTTGGGCTCATTCACAGAACATTCTAAGCATCTTCAGCAAAACATTTGGCTTGAGGAAGAGAAGAAATAGTCACTCTGAAATAAACTCCAAAGTAAATATATAGGCAGCAGTAAGCAATATTCTACAGCAAATTCATTTTCATACAGATACACAGGCACCAAAACGTCCACAACCTGACATTTCAACATCCTCAGGCCCCTAACACAGCAAAATAAAAAGTCTTGTTTTCTCACCCCAAGGTCCTCTCCAGCTGCCCTTTCACACCAGAGCTTTCAGCACCTTTGTGCATGTACACACCAGCATTTAGCTTCAGTTCTCCTTCCTTCTGGCCCCTCCTGCTCTTCCAGAGGGTCAGAGAAAAGTCATCCTGATCTCCAGAAGGTTCAAGGAGCATCACCCACAAGGCAACAAGCAGCATCACAGCTCACCTCACTCTAACGCTATCGCGAAGCACAAAATCAAGGCATCAGAGGTGCCTCTTGGTTGGTTTGCTTTACTAATTACTGCCCACAGCTGTGGAGAAAACAGCAGTGCCACCATCCACCATCCTTAACGAGTTTTGTTGGCTCACATATTTCAGCTGTAGACCATTAGCTGATCAGTAGTATTTACTTATCATTAGCACCAATTAAATAATAACCCTAAAGAGGTCTTAGTGACACACAAAAAGAAAAGTTGTGAAGGGATTTCACCTGTTCTATATCACTTCTCACCTACCCAAAAATAATGTGGCTTGAATGACTCCTCCTCAGTGGGGCCCTTTGCTATCCACTGTCAGTTACACTCTGGGTTTTCACAGATATCCCATGCAGAGAGAAGGACGATTTCTTGCTCAGACAAAACGAGATGTAAAGTCCCTTGGCAGAGCTGTTTCACAGGTTACCTGCACTCCATCAGCAGCCCATCTCCATCCCCAAGGTCTGACACCTCCCTCCCCCCCTCCCTTGGCAGTGGTGGGGCTTTGGGCACAGCCTGGTTGCCTGTGGCCTCTTTCCTGCCTCGTGGAAAGAAAAAAAATCATGGAATAGAGTCGAGCTTCCTTTTGTTTGCCTCCCCCACCATCCCTGAGTCACCAGTGGAGGGTGCGTGGTGCCTGCGGTGACACACCGAGCCCCAGCACCGCAGCCGGAGCACAGATTGCACACGAGCGGCGGGAGGAGGCACCACACAAACAAGTCATGGTTGTTTTCCTTGCATTACAACGTCATCCTCACGAAAGACACATAAAGCACGCTCTCCACCTCTCTGTTTCAAGCCCACGTTTTCCTCCAGGTTACCAAATCCATGCCATCACCCAGTCTGCCAGCAGTGTCCCGAGGCTGCTGCCCACTTCTGCTCGCCACTTCCCACAGGGATGCTGCTGGACCCTGCAGCTCTGCGTGTGTGACTGCTGCCCAGCAGGGCGATGCTGGGGGATCACAGGACAGGACCACCTCACAGACCCCTCTGGTGAGGAGTCAGGTACTGGAAGGTTTGCCACCCACACAAGGTATAAACACAGTCTCATAATCCTGCATTTACAAAGCTCATCTGGAAACCCTGAAAAAAAAAAGTCAGAAAACCCTGTGTGTCTCTCACTTTCTTTAGAGACTATAACAAGTAAGAAAAATGTTTGTGTAGTATCTGCTTTTGGCTTTTGATAGCCTGTTTCTCCAGCACAGACAGAAAAAATAAAGGCAGATCTATAGGGAAGAGATTGCACTGAGAAATATTTCTAAGTCACTGATCAGTGAAGGAAATAAAGGCCTTAGAGCTTGTTGCTCACTTAAAGCAAACAAACAAACAAAAAAAAAGGATCATTGATTTTACTGAGACTCCTCTAGGCAAAGCATTTACCTAAAGTACAATATATTTTATTGTAACACTAGGAGCTGGATGCAAATATTTATAAATCTTCCTTTGAGGAGGTTAGCATTCAGTTGTTTTAAATTGCTTTGTGTGCTACAAAAAGCTTTAAAACCAGATATCTCTGACATTTAAAAGATGCCTGCAGAGAGGCAAGGACCAGCATTTGGGAAACACCACACACCCTCATGGGTGAAGCCACTCTCCCCAACAAGAGGCTGAGGCTGAATTACCCTGCAGCAGACCCTCAGTGCTGGCATGTGGACCAGGACACGCTGGACCTGGACAAGCCCCAAAAGGGCAGAGCAGAGCTGGGCATCAGTGGAATCCCCTGGGGCAGGCTGAGGAAGCAGCTCCCCAACCTGGGTGCACTGGATGCTGTGCCAGGCAGAAACAGTGGCTCAAGGATACTGCAGCCTGGTGGGGTTAGCTGCTGGCCACTACTAACAGGAAGAGAGTTCAGTCATTTAAAACTCGTTCAGGTACGTCTGCACTCACCATGCTCTCTTTGGGACTGCAAAGACAGCACACTGCTAGTAACAGGCAGCAGTGCTAAGGCAGTGGCAGACCCAGGCTGCATTGCAAGTTCGTTTCGCAGGAAGGTGTGTCTTATATTGTAACAGCTGATATGTTGGAAGAACTGGACAAACTCCGGTGCAGAAAGGGTTTGGATACCCTAAAATTTGTCTTTTTTTGCAGTTGTGTTAATTTATCATCAATGATGGAGCCTGCAGAGGCTGTGTAGAGCACATAGGGCTGGCATGTGATCTGCTTGGGGCTGCTTAGCTGCACTGAACTGAAATCAGTGTCACCAGGGCAGTATAGCTCACTCCTCAGGCTACACAGTAATTAATAGGTGTCTTTTGAAACTGTTTTCTTCTGTACATTGAAAGAAATATTCCCTGTCTCTACCAGTACAGGAATTAGGGGCAGAAATTGAAGCCTGCTTCTAAGTGAAGCCTAGCTTCTAAACAAGCAAAAGCAAGTTGTTCTTCAGAGAGCAGATGGCCTTATGGGACCCCTTGCTGATGATGCTTCGGATGGTATAAGTCTGCATGCCTTCAGGAGGAAGCTGGAGAAGATCCTGGAAAAGGAACCTACAGAATGTTGCCACATGCACACTGCAAACCACATTTAGCTCAGAAAGCCCCTGAGCCGAAAATGGTTGGAGGCTGGAGGAGTATCTGATATATCTCTTTTCTTCTTACTTTTCTCTGCACACCCATTTTTGATGCCCTTCAGAGACAGGGTGCTGGGCTGGATGAACCTATGGCCAGAACTGGTATTGCCAGATTTGTGGTCTTTTAAAGCAAGCCACTCTGATCCAAGTCATCTTTACACCAGTATGACAGTGTCTGTACATTGGGACAAAAATAAACTATGTGGGACCCATGAAAAGGAAGAGCTGAGGGATGCAGGAATCTAAAACAAGAAGTGAGAAGAGAAGCCAGCTCCCAGGAGCAGCCATGCCACAGAACGCAAAGTTTTCTCTGGATGATGCCCTGGCCCTTACCTTTTGTCCCTGGGCCCTGAGAAGGACAAATGCAGCTCACCAGCTCCTGGACCAGGATGGTCACAGTCTCCTCACCAGCCCCAGAAGGAAAGGCATCCTCATGGACATAAAAATACAGATAGAAAAGGAGCAATTACATTTTGATCCAGGGTCTCACCACTCCCTGGTGCTCCTCACAGGCAACCCTTTTTCTTTGCACTGGGCATTTTGTACTTGTTTCTCTTGGAGAACCTGCCCTGGGTGGAGGAGCAGAGGGGCACAGGTATGTGGAGTCCAACCATACAGATAATCCTCAGCCACAAACATGGGCAAAATAAAGTATCAGGCTGCTTATTTTTTTTTTCCCCCATTTCCACATCTTGTGTTCCCTGTGTTGCTGCTGTTTCCACTGAGCTCTCCACACCTGAGTGCTCCAAGGTAGCAGTGCACATGCCCCATTTGGAGGCACTAAAGGGAGCATTGCTTGGCCAGCATTGCTCTGAGGAGGTCTGTCCTGCCCAGGGAGGCTCAGCAGGAGGACTGGAGCCTCCTGGCCAGTTCCCATGGGCAAGGAAGGCTCAGGAGCCAGAGTTGCTGGGGCTGCTGGCAATGTTGGGCAGTAGCCCAGTGCCCCCAGCATGGGCATATTTGAAACACTTTGACTTTTCAGGAAAGTCAAAGAATAACAGTGATTAAATGTAAACCAGCATGTGGACATGTCCAAACACTGCTGGCCTGAAGTGTGTAACAGAGGAAGCCAGCAAATGTGTGTCTTGGTGTCAAAGTAGCACAGATGTGTCCCTGCACCACAGTGAGTCTCATCAAGGCCATCAAGCATGAGTGAAACATGAAAAATCCAGGTGACAATAGGCAGTCAGTCACAAGGAAGCATCTTCCTGGGGGCTGTTGACATTATTATTCTAGATCAAAAAGCAAATCCTACATGTTAGTTACTTAGCAGATGAAGTTACCATGCCAACTCATATGCTACCTTTTTTTTTTAATTATTATTATTGCAAGAGTAGGCAGCACTCCCTTGAGATTTCACAAAAGGGGAGGAAAAATGTCAAAGTGCCAAGAATATAATGGAATTTCTAGCCTCAACCCTATTTTCCATAGATCTGTTTTTCAGCTTACATCCCGCTCCTTCTCATGGCAGCAGTGAGGCTAAGCCAAGAGACTCTCTGAATGGTAATTTACTGGCCAGCCCACGATATTGTGGTGCTACACTCCAGTAATCCGCAGTTCTCTACCCCCGCTTCACACAATTTTCAGGGAACTAATGCAAGGAGCTGGTGCCAAATGATTGCACAGCCTTCCCCCAACCTCTCCTTGACTTCTCTGCATTTCTTCCTTTGTTCACTGTTTCTCTTTGCCTTCCCATCTGTCTTCTTTCCTCTCCTGAATGGATTTTTATTTCTGACAGCTGTTTTCTTTTTTTTTCCTCTGTTGTCTTTACTTGTTTTCCTTCACAAAATGTATTATATTCCTGTCTCTTTCCCCCAGTCAGTGCTGCCTCTTCTGCTCTCCATCATCTCTAGGGGCCTCTTGCAGAGCGTGGACCCTCCAGGGGAGCAGATGTGGGGGCCACCAATATGCTGCTGGGAAGCAGGGAAATAGCTGTCCATACCAGGAACTATTTCAAATACGCGCTAGTTCAGCCTGAACACAAGAAAGCCTTTGCCTAACAGACCTGGTGTGTTAAATCTTCCTGGAGGAAGAGCCAAAAGTCTCCCTGAATTTAGTGCACTTTGCTTTCTGTCTTGGGATTAAAACCCACTCAATTCCAAGAAGCATGGGTGCTGTAAGCCTCTCCCAGGGAAAATCCAGTGATGGACGATGTATGAGGAGAGAGGGGCTGCAGGGAGCAGGTTGGGGGCAGGATGTGACTGCCAGCTTCCCACACCTCTTTGGGAACCTGCGTAGGATTGGTGTGTTGAGGCACAACAAGACTCTCGAGTGTCTGCAAAAAGCAGTGGATTCAGCTGGGTGCAGCCTCTGCTGGCAGTGCCTGCTGGCACAGCCGGGAGCCCTTGGCTCCGTGCTCCGCCGGAGCAGCGCGGGAGCCACGCGTGCCGCACATCGACAGCTCGTTGTGTCAACACTGCCGTGCGTTGGGACAGGCGGCGGCGACGGGGAAGGATTCCTGGCACAGGCTGTGCAGCTGCTGGGGAGACGTGGGATGGGTCTGGGCGCTGACTATTCCTGCAGCAGACGTGGGACGGGGGACACCAATCAGGTCTTGGTCCAGACCTTACATCCCTTGCTGTAAAAAGACATTGAACCCAGGGTTTGCCTTCACCAAGAGTCAGATCTATCTCCTAAGAAGCAGAAGCACTATGCCTGCACTAGTTTCACACCCTGTTTTCTTTAAGACCACTATGTGAACCAGAAAAATGGGGCACAGACCTTTGTCCCAAGTAATGGTTCTTTCACGACTTGCCTTCCATGGCTTTATCCTGCTTATCTGTCCACAGTCCAGGTCAGTAAAGATCAAGGATGTGATATGGGTTGTGACTCAGCAGCTGGCTTGTGACCAGAACCAAACAGGATGCATTAATTTGTCCTGGTCAACATCCAAGGCCAAGTCCTGCTTTTTATCTTTGTGGGCGATCTTGGCTATTGACCATTGTATTCAAATGCTGTCAGGTGCATGAGCCATGCAGAGATGCTCCTCAGTTTCTGACAGACAACACAGCAGGTAAATATGAGTAATTACTCCAGTTCTAACTTTCTACAATGTATTCCGATGCTTGGCTTTTCAAGGTCAGGTTTTACACATCTATTGGAGTTTTTCTGTCGCCACTGGACTCCACAACATGTGGAAGCCTGACTCAGTGATGCAAAACAGGAGTTCCGAAAAGTTCCCAGTGTGCCCCCTCCAAAGCTGCTGGGCATGAGGCAAATCCACACTAACTTCATGCCAACTGCTCCTCACAGATATAAGAAATACTTTGGAAATATCAAGCTGAAGCAGAAGCAGTCCTTAGACTTTGGAGAGGCTGCTCACAGGGACAAAGACTATCCACATGAATCAGTGCTGCTGAAGGCATGGAGAGACTGGAGGCTGTGATTCAATAAATTACACCAGTGCAATTACTGGTTTGCACATAATGACCTGAGTCATGGCTTGTGGGGGAGATTATTTTCATCTCGGTGCAGTGCCGTAGCACTGTGGGTTGTACAAGGTGATGCAGTGTGTAGTAAATCTGAAAACAAACTGCACTGAGTGAGTAACGCAGAGCCCACAACTGCAGCTTGAGCAGAGTGTGAATTGCGTGTCAGAATACGATGGTGAAAAAAAAACAACAAAAGCCTAATAGGGAAGGAACAGAGAAACTTAGTAAGGAAAATAAAAAGGCTTATATTCTTTCAATCTGATAAAAGTCAATAATATATTAGAGACAAGTGTTCAATAGGTCAAAGAAGAGGGGATGACTGACATTCCTCTGCGATGTGATACAAAGATAATCACCACGAGGCCAAATTTTCTAAACATCAGTCTAGCAGATGAGGCCAGAGAGGCAATTAAAATGCAGGAGACAAAATGTGCCATAGCCACAGAAGCAATACAAATTTGGCTTCATTGTTTATCCTTTGATTTTTTAGCAGGTTGGGGAAGATATTTGTGCTAGGACTTAAAATGTGATTTACTGCTCCGGTAGCTATTTTGCAATCATAGAGAGGGAAGATTTCCACACCTTAGTGTCATCTTTTCTCATCCTCGTTCACACCTTCCAAGAAAATGTGTCTAAAATGGCTGATTAGAAAACAATACAGAAGAGTCAATGCCCTTGGAGTCTGGTTAATTTAAACACATCCATGTTTGCTCTTCTGGGGAACTGCTAGATATTGACCAAAATCCAAATTCCTGCATGAGAGAGGACTGAAGCCTGACTCAGAGCAAAGCTCTGTGGTTCCAGCATGCCTGCCAGGTACTGCCCCAGAAGGATGGTGCCAGTATCCCTTTTTTAGCCAACAGAGCAGTCCCCGGTGCAAGGCCAGGGAGCCACCTCTGGCTGGGCAACTTTGTACATATCTGGGTGAGGGTCTGGCTGCCAAAGTGTGCTTGCATGATGGGGGACACCAAAGAGGACCCCAGGCATCACCTGCTACCTCCTGCTGCCCAGTTCTAACCACAGAGTGAAAGTAAAAAGCGTAGAGGGGCAGGAAAGGTCAGGTAAGATGTAAAACACTTAAAAAAACCCCAGCCAACAAAACAAAACATGGAAAAATTTAAAATTTAGTTGATTCATAAATTGATTTCTCCCTTTCCCCCACCAGATTCCTCAGTGTGGCTACTGGCCTGGGAAATCAGGCAAGAGGGATGTCCCACGGCATGGCACCAGCCTTCCATCGGTGCTGCAGCTCCCTCTGGGACTGCCCAGCTTCAAGGTGTCCATCTGCATGGCCAAGGCAGAGCTCTGCAGTGCTGCCCAGTGCGTGAGATGAGGGTTTGAAGCAGCTGGGTGCTGAGGAAGGAGCTGCTGCTTCCCTGCAGGGAGAAGGGAAAAAGTCTCCCTCTGGGTAGAGATGGTGCTGACAGCCACCAGGAGCCAGGAACTCATGTGGGGCTCCACAGAAACAGACAGAGAGCTGAACTCACTCCCCTCTGATGAGCTCAAAATTATTTTTTAAATTATTCTTTCTTTTGTGTAGCAGCAGTGGAAAACCCATCTGATGCTGGCAGCATTGAGAAGCAGCCAAGAGGTCTGGGCTCTGGGGTGGGGACCCCATCCCTGGGGTGCTGTGGGTGCTGTGCCCACAGCAACGTGCTCAGCAGGGACACAGGCACCGCTGCAGACCGCAGGGCTGGCTCCAGGACAGTGCCCAGGCAGTGGGAACAGTGATCCCTGGAGAGCCCAGCTCTGTGGTGGCACAGCTGAGAGGGCTGCATTGACACAGTACTGAGAGCTTCATCCATCTTCCAGCTTTCCAACACACACCAGACTTTCCAGCACACCCTCAGCTCTAGAGGGATGAGTTTGGCTCAGTCCTAGGAGGGATGTGAACTGGAGTTTTCTGCATACCAAGGCTGTGCTGTGACTTGTAGGGCATGTTGTGTCCTCAGAACAGTGTCAGTAGCATTAGGTCAAATTAAACCACATCTGCTAGTGAAAGAGGAGAGAGGTTGGCAGGGTGTGCCCAGCTAGGAGGTGGTGCAGATGATGCCAAATGCTCAATCTCAGCTGTGCCACAGCATGTTTGATGCTGCAGGAATCCCACAAACATGGCCTGGAGGAATTTTCTGTGGGCTCAGGGATAAAGTCATGGCTGTGCTGCCTCGAGGTTTGACCCCATCTCAGGAGAGGGGTATAAAGTGTTCCAAAGCAGGCTATTGGGCATGAGGACTAGGAGAGCAATAGGGTCTGGGCTGTCAGGTCCCTAAGGAATGTGGGTCTCTGCAATCTCTCTACCTTTTACTCTCGTCCCTCTAAAAGCGCTGAATTTCATCTCTTTTCCACAGGGCAGAGAGAAAAGTTGAATCTTAAGCTTGTATCGTGGTTTGCTTCCATTCCTGCAAGATTTGTTGGGCAGAGTCAGACTGACTTTCAGTGACTTTCAGACTCAGAAGTATAAGATTTCTCATGAACACTATTCTGAGAGTAAAATAAAAAAAAATATTTTGTGCTTTAATCCTCACCCTGCTGGCACTAGAGCATTGCAGAAGGAAAGAAGCAGAGAGAAACACTACGGGACGGTGAAATGTTCCCTGCAAGGGCTGGAATGAGGGGAGATGGGATATCCTGGGGCCCTTTGCTGTCCCCTACATACACACACGGGTGTGAACACCATCTCTCTATGCAAGCACGTGCAGACAGGTTACAACTACAGCATGCATTGGTGTGCGTAGTGGCACGTGGAGGCAGGGAAACACTGTAAATCTGAAGCCTTTATTTCCCTAGTTGGAAGAAAGTGGGTTTTGTCTCCCCAGGTCCAGCACTGCCTCACTGATTTTTGAAGCTGGAGCAGATAGAGGCAATTAAGCAGATCTTTTACTTTCAGGTTCTGGCTCCAGCATTGCGAGGTTTTTGCAAGAGCACCCTGGGAGCCGGGACACCCACACATCCCAGCGGGAGCTCTGCCCTCCCAGCGGCACGAACCCCGCGGCGCAGGGAAGCGCATCCCTAGGCAGCCTCTCCTTGTTTCACCCTGGATAAATCCCAGCTTCCCGCTGACATACTCACACAGTCAGCCCGGCACTGCAGAATTACATCTGCTCCACTTGCCTTCTTGCTTTTTCCCTGGGGAAATGGGATGTATAGGCTTTCTTAAAGGGCCACACGCCACACACAAACCCATCGGGGTGTGCGCCGCAGCCCGGTTTGGTGTGACAGCCTGCGACACCTGCGGGGTTCACCGCGGGGGAAGCGCTGCTGCCGCTGCTGGGGCGCTGCCGCAGGAAGGGTGGGCACGGCCGGGGATGTGGAGATGGGAAGCTGAGCGGTTTGCGGGGTGTTTGCCAAAGGAGCGATGCCGGAGGAGCCGGGCTGCTGCCGCCCAGCGGGACGAGACGTGTGGGAGCCCGTGGGAGAAGGGTGGCCATGAAACACGGCCGGGGAGGGCAGCGCAAGTGCCCACGCTCCCCACAATTAGCCAGCCCCTGTTTGGCAGCAGGGTGGCCCACGGCCCCAAAAAGCCAGTCCCCACGGCGGTGCCTGCACACGAGTGGGCTTCCCCTGTGCCCCTGCAGCTGGAACTCGATGGAGACACGGCGGCTGGCTGGCACTGCCAGCCTCTCCAGTGGCACACGTGCTGCCACACACTGCCCTTGCACCCATTTCTGTGGGAGCCACGAGGAGGAGGGACACAGTCCGCCAGCGCGTATGAGCAATGCACCGTCTCCCTGTCACCGCTTTAAATCAAATTAGACTCTACAAAAAAGAAGATGGCGTTTTTGCAGCAGCACCTGTTATGCTGCTGCAATTAGGGATCCATTATAGGCCCCCACTCCAAAAGGTTTCAAAACATGGCTATATAAATCCCCTTGGACTGGGAAAGAAAAACACTGCCAGTGAACTGGCCCACTTGAAAGGACAAGCAGGACTGACAGACACCTCTCAGGGCTGAGTGCTTTGGGGATGCTCAAATTATACACCTGCATCACTTGACTGCCACGATGACATGCAGTGAGCCTTTCCCACCTATCTCCTTGGCAGCTGTCCACACTCCTGCTGCTCCAGGGGATTCTGGCACTGTTTTCTACTGGTCTCCAGTTTTCTATAGGGATTATGTATTTATTAATGTTGGGGAAGACGAAACAGGAAAGCCTTGTAAATATGACTGCTTAAGTTTGGAGAATATGAAACCTATAAGTGAAATAGAATTAAGGGCAGAGTTCGATATCTGAAGTGCCAAGCCTCAGTTGCTGAACAGCTGGAAAACAGTAGTATGGCCAGCTGAAGTTTATCCCCCTTAAAGTGAAGGGTGCCCCTCTCCTTATCAAGAGCTCAAAGGTCACACAGTATGGTAATGTAAGGATTCTTATAGATTGCATGTAAATATTATAGGATTTTGTATCTTGTACTAGATTGGTTGTGTAAACTAGAATATTCAGTAGAAAGAGAGATAAAAAGGTCAGGGACTTCCTGTTCCTCCTCTTTGCCGGCTCTCTTCTTACCAGCTCCCTTCTCTTGCTTGCTCTATCTCTTGCTCTCTCTTTCTCGGCCCTGCTTAGAGCTGCGGCTGGCAGCCCTCTGCAGGGCCCCTGCACCCACGCCCTAGCAATAAACCACATGCTCCAAGATGACCTTTGACTCCAGAGATCTCTCATCATCTGTCCCAACCGTCCGACCCCCGCGTTCCTACATATTAAAATAAAGGACAAACTCCTAGGACTGGTTTACAATAGCGTCATTAAGCAGATTCCAATCATCCAGAAGAGGTGCCCAGTGTTTTGCAGCAGCAGGAGCAAGGGTTTGCAAACACACTAACAACTGGTTAGGAGCTACTGCCTTTGTTGGCTTAATAACCAGCTGTGGCTTAACCAGTTCACTCTGAACAAAGTGACATCATGATTTCTGCACCAACTGGGTCCACCCACCCCACCATCACACAGAAATGATGCCCAAATCTCTCCACATGATGGGAAAGACTCTGAGGGTCAGACTGATGGACTGCACATGAAATAGTCTGGAGCAAATCAACCAAAAAGAGTGACTCTAACATTCAACCTGAGCATGGCTCGGTTATAAAACCTTCATCTGCCTCGCAGAGATAAGGCCCCACTGCCATCACCAACCACCCACCCTCACAGGGGCAGCTCCTTAAGTGAATTATCTCCACAATGATGAACCCCTGCAAGCATTCATTAGCACAATAGATTTGAGCAGTTTCAGCAGATTTATGGGTTTAGGGTTTATGGAGTCATTGATATGTGAATTAAGCACTGACTGACTGAGACTAACTCTTCAAAAGGAGTCATTATAATCTCTATTGAAATATAATGATTACAGTGACAACATCTTCAATGAAATTTCAAAAACACTCATTTTAAAAAATTGGTACAGAAGTATGTATTTAAATAAAGCACTAGTTCTTAGTTTTTCCCATCCACCAAAGGTAAAGAAAATTCAGCTTCTCAGCGGTCAGGCTTCATCCAGGGAGATGTTCCATAAAAGTTGCTTTCCTCTTCCCTGGGGCATTGCTATGGGCACCAAAGCTCACACTGGTGTGGGCAATACAAAGGTGTGATACACAAACCCTTCGGCACTGGAAGAAAGCCAAGGACTCATAGTGTTATACAGATAAGAACCAGCCTGCACCTTTCCCCCATCCATCGAACCAAGCCTCGGATTAACCTGGAGAAAGTTCAGACAGGAAGAGGACAAAGAGGTTTCTCACAAGGCTCCACTGGCTTTTCTCAGGGTCCTTTAGAATGTCCTGCAGCAATGTGGCAAACAAATGTTAACCCGGCTATGGTAAAGTTTTTGAGCACTGTGGAGTGGAAATTTTGGTGCAGTAAAGCAAAACCCTGCAAAGGAGAAGCACAAGCTCCTGCTTTATGCAAGCTCCCCATCAACTGCAGCAGAAGCAGTGCTGAGCTCCCAGCTCAGTCCTTGGCCTCAATTAAACATTTTCAACAGCAGACATCTAGCTGTGGTGACAGGCACAGCAGGCAGGTGCCTTGGCTCCAGAAGTGGTCTGCTCTTAGTCACCTAATTTAAATGACAGAGTAGTCTAACTTTGCTTGAATTGCTCAGCAGGGCTTTATTCCTGCTCAAAGGCTGCTATCCACCGGGAACATTCAGCCCTAGTCAGCTCCAAGGGGAAACTCTCACTGTTAAGTTCGATGCCCCATCTCCAGGTGATGGGGCTGGTTATCCCCCTGCCCTTATGGACATCAGACTCCATCCCACTGAAGCCAGTGGAGTCACACCACAGTGAAAGCTGTGGCATCAGGCTGGTGTTTTGGTAAAGTGTAGGCTGAATTAAGAGCAGAAGCACAATCACAGAGATAATCTGCTGTCACTGTCATGCACAAAGCGCTTCTGCTCTTTGAGTTCTGCTTTGGCAGTTCCTGTGATGAGAGGGACCAGGGCACCCTGCTCAGTAGGACACAGCAGCTTCCTCCTGAAGCCAATGAGCTGTGACATTTCAATCTCGAGGCTGGGGTGATGGACTCCACCCCGGCCTTGCTGATGCTCACTGCAATCTAATGGGCTATGGAGCACACAACCTGCACAGCCAGTTTTTAGCAATTACCATCCATCTACTCATCAGCTCACAGTGATCACAAACAAGCAGAAGGAAATGCTCAGCAGGCACCACCACAGAGCATCCCTGATGCACCAGCTGAGCATCCCCTGGATCAGAGCTGCAGCCCGGCTGGGGGAGCACCCAGGCACTGCCCCGGCCCTGGCTGCACCACACAGCTCTGGGGCCAGAGGGGGCTGGTCCATGCCTGCTGGCAAAATGTGCTTGTGGGGCTGTTGCAGCAAGAATCAGGAGAATGGGGAAGCCTATCTCCCAGCTGTGCCATCCCTGTTGGGCTCACATGAGTCCTGGCACACTTTGGTGCAGCTGGCATAGCACACAGGGCTGGTGGCTTGCTGAAAGTGTTAAAACATTTTCACTTTAAAAGAAGAAAACCAGTGTGAGAGATCCTGCTCAAACAGGCTTGTTCCAGACCTGTTCTGGGAGGAGAGGAAGGAAAACGTTGACGCGTATCCTTCGAAAGCACCTAGGGTAGACTTCCACAGCAGTGGCAGCTCTCATGGAAAATCCTCCTGGCCCACCTTTCTGCAACAAAATGAGAATTTGTGATTTTGTTCCCTGGTGTGATATATACTTGTTCACATGATCTCCTTCCATAGCTACACAGGAACAGTGTAGGACACCATCCCTAGGTCTGGAGCACATCTTCTTGCAGATGTGGTAACACTCTTGTGTTTTGCAGAAATGCACCTTCCAAATTCTCCCACTCAGACCTGGGGGCCAGCATCCCTTCTGCAAAAACCAGCCTCCAAATCACAACCTTCTTCTTTCCTGCAAATGGACTTTTCAGCTTAAGGCTCAAACCTCCCACAACCTAAAAGCAGAAAGAAAAATATTGCAGGTGGAACAATATCTCTCGTTTCCCTGCAAATCATCCCTCAGGAGGAAATGGCTGCATAGGCATGTGCAGCCTCTGAGCATGTCTTTGTCTCATCCATCATCAGGGATGCTGTTAAAAATATCAAGCCTCTCTGCTGCAATAAATCACTGCAGCTCTGGGGTCTCCTCCACTCACACAGGCTGAGATTTTGGCCCCACCATGGAGCAAATGAAACCTGCAGAAAGGGAGTGGATCACAGCACGCCCCATCAGGGCTGTGCCAGTTGGGTTGCCAGGGCTGTGAGAGGGGATCCGGTGCAGCTTTCTGAATATGCATCAGAGCAATATTCCCCTGGAGCCTCAGCAATGTGTTTTCCTCCTGGCCTTTGGAGCTGATGAAAACCTCAGCGTTGTGGAGGGAATTGCAGAACCCCCCCAAACCACTCTCCCTGCCCCTCACCTCTCCCAAGGAGCACTGCACCTCTGGAGTCTTTCACTGTGTTCCATGGGTGTTATTGCAGGAAAAGAAATAAGAGAGAAGATAACAAATATGAGCAAAAGACACAGAGAAGGGAGGAGGGATCAAATAAACCCTAAACCAAATATTCGAAAGGGTCAGGAGTGAAAGCAGCAGTTGAAAGCCTCACAGAGGTTGGTGGGTGCAGGGCAATAGGGAGCTGTTAGACAGCAACACCCCCTGCAGATTTGGGCTGTGCACATCCTTCACAACATCTCCAAGGAAATCAAAAACCCCTTGAAATGTCCTCATAGCAAGAGATCAACCTCCTCCTTATTCGAGAAGGGTAAACTGAATACATGCATTTCACAGAAGGGGAAGCTGAGGCAGAGGCACAGCAACATGCTCCAGAGGTTGTCCTGCTTCTGTTGTGCCCATTAAGCACAGATTATGCCAAAGCAAGGACAGGACAAACAAGCACAAGGCTCAGAATCATCTGTGAGTACAAATACCTAGTGGGAAGAGACCCCCCAGCCCCAGAGGGAGGGAGGGAGGGAGTGAGTAGGGGGCCCCATGCATTCCCTTTGACCGCAGCTGGAGGGCCAGCTCCCCATGCACAAGGCAGACAGGACAGGAGTCCTCCAGCTAAACCACTGCTCACACTTGTCCAAACCTGTCCTGAAGATCTCAGATAGTGCAGCTTCACAGAGGGAGGGCACGTTATGCTACTCCTTTTTTTGTCAGTCCTCTCCATAGCTGACGCCTGTTGTGTGGCCTTTATCAGATGAAACAGTCCCAAGGCATTCAATTCCTCTTCACAGCCCTAACTTTCTAGATCTCTGGGAAGCTGATCTGACTCTCCACATGACTGTGACATTTTCTGCACCCCTTCCAACCCACTTCTCTCCAGCCCTATTTATAGCCATTTTTAATGCACCTACAACTTGACAAAACACTTTGCAAAAGCCTAAATGGAAGAAAAATGGTAAACAACTGCAAAACATAGTGTGTTTTCACATTCCCATGACCCTCTGTGGACAGACACCTAGAAACAGCATTGCCCTGATGGCATTTCCAGGAGCAGGAGTGTTCCTTGAGAGCTGCTGCCAGGAGAGAGCACCAGAAAGGGTTGTAGGGAGAGAGGTGAGCTAGACTGCGGGATTCAGAGCTCCCTCGGGATTGTGTTTATTAACATCCCAGCAGGCTCTGGTGCTAGATGTGTTTTTGGGGTAGTTGACAGCTCCCAGAGAGGCCCAGATCAGACCCCATCCATGCTGGACCTGCTGCCTGCTCTGGCTGCACCCCAGTCACATGAGCCTGTCTGTACAAACCAACACCATACAAATATTTTGTAGATGAGGCAATTAAAACCTGGGTGGAAAGAGGTTTAGCTGGACTTTGTGTCCAAACGGGGCTTTCCATCCCTCAACCTGTGCCTGAATAAATAGCTCACTCCTTTGTTCATGTTGTCAACCTGCCAAGTGGCAGAAGCATTACCAGAAATGGTTTTCCCCAGTACAGTAGGGCAGTCTCTGGCTGACACATGACTTTGAAGAGCCCAAGGACAGAAAGCTCAGCACTGGGCTGCCTGGCTGAGGGAGGCTTCAGGCAGGGCTGCTCCTGCACCATGGGGCAGCCACAAACGATGCTCTGCCCAGTCCCATCTCATCATCAGGGCAATTTCACACCAGTCCATGCTGCCACTTTTCCCTGTTTAATACGATCATAATTATTCCCATCCCACACACTTTCCATCTCCTGGACACACAGTCTCTCCTGGAGGTAGAGGAGACTGTTATTCTCTGCTCTGTCCCTCTGTTCTCCTCTGCACAGAACAAAGTCCAAATGCCACTTTTTGCATCTATCCATCATTAACCGTTCTGATGTCCCTTATCACACTGACACGTCACATGCTGGCAGGCTCCTAAAGCAAAGAAGTGCACACTGCCCATGGCATGGTGGCACCTCCAGATTTACCCCTCTTGCTTTACACCAGGACCTTGGATACCTGGCAGCCTGACTTGCCTCTGTCTGGGCACTAAAGGAGCCCCAGGGTTAAATCATTTTACACCACTCAGTGACAAACCAAGTGACTTTGTTTAATGTTATTTTAACCTTCAAGGCCCCTTTTTTTCTGCTCTTTTGCTTTGAGTTCCCTCCAAGGTTTGCAAATGCTCTGAGAATGGAGGGATCCAGGGCTAGCAACTCCATGGAAATAAGTGCCCACAGGGCAAAGTGAGGATGTGAATATATAAATATTTAACCAGGGGACACAGTACTCCCTGTCCCTCACCCACATCTGGCAATCATTAGTGGGACCAAGCCACCCGTGACCTGCAGAAACAGGGCAGAAAGGGGGTGAAATGCAGCCATCCCACACAGCAGCTCTGGGCCTGCTTTTGAACCCCCATACCCAGATAATGTGGGGCTTCAGCCCATCAGGACAGGACCACATCCTGAAATCCTCCTTCCCCCCATTGCCCCAGGGGGCATTTGCCACCTCAGAGCAGCAGCTCACGCCATTGCAGAACCTTTGGTTCAAGGCCCCATCTCCACTTGCAGGGTAATAATTAACATGGAATTTTTTCCCCACCTCTTCTTTTAAATGCTCAGACGTAGTGAAAGTGAAACAGTGCCGAGTCTTTTCCAGAGATCAAGCAGGTGAAGGTGCTGGAGCTCTTGGACAGGTGCAGACAGGCCTTTTTTCCCATTTTTAACAGCCCTTTTCAGAGCGTAAAGGAGGATGGAGAGCAGCACCACTCCCAGAGGGAGCCCCTCGGCCAGCACATGTGTGAGGGATGGTGCCCCAGTCAGCTGAGGTGGGTGAGCTGTCCCAGACCTCTGTCCCACAGAGCTGCCCCCCTGTCACTGCACCTCTGCTGGATTTCCTGTGGCACGGAGCTGCTCTCAGTTTCTGTGGATCACCCTTGTGCTGTCCCAGCTCGCCGCCGAGGGGATCACTTCGGTCAGTACTGGGGTATGTATTCCTTTCCTTTCTCATGGGCTCACACCTTTTGTTCCTTCTTCCCTGGCTCTCTCCACCACGCAGGTCACCCCTTTGACCATTGCTACTGCTCCGCTCTGTCTGCAGAGCCCCCATGAGCTCAGATCTCAGCCTCCTTCCCCTGAAATCCCTGGGCAGTGGGGTGCCCTCCTCTTCCTCCCACCCTCTGTATGGGCTGTGATGGGTGAGAGCCTGAGCAAGGCAGTGAGTGGTTAAATACTCCCTCTGGTGAGAGTGTGTGAGGCAGGGTCTGAGCCCCACTGTGCCAGCAGCTCAGCAAATCCATGGGAAGATGCTATCCCTGCAGTTCACAGCCTGTGAAATAACCATGCACAAGGGAGCAAAATTCTGGTTGAGGAAGGATGAGATCTATTTCCAGAGTCCCAACATGTCTATTGACCACAATCATTTTTCAGTCTCTGGCTTCTGTGAGCTAGACAGACCTGAGACAGGCAGTTCCTGTGTCACCTCAAGCAATAGCTGTTTCTAATCATTTGAACTATTCACTCAGCTGCCTTAAGCCTGCTCTGGAGAAATGTGGGATTTTCCATCCTCAGGGCTCTGCAATTGTACAATGGCTCCGTGAATGGGCTGTATCAGCTGGCGGCCTGATGGGAGCCCTTTGCAAAGGAGGGAAGGCAAAACCTCTCTCCTCCCTCTTCTCAAACACCTTGGCCAGCCCTCAGGGTGGGCAGAGGGGAGTCAGTCTGTCTGCAGCAGGGCAGGAGCTGAGCAAGTGCAGAGGCTGTGACTGCAGCCCAGCAGCACTGACAGGAGCACTTCTGCTGAAATCTGGAATCTCCTGCAGCATCCCCCTGCACCTCAGGCAGAGGTTTGTTTGACCTTGGAGATACCCATTCTTGGCATGTTGGGATGCAGTGCTCTGAGGCAGGATGAGTGATGTGAACCCTTCCTGCACTGTACAGCCTCCTGTGCTGTAACTGTGAGGATTCAGAGTGCAGCGATAGCTGTGGCTTTGGTGGAGGGGGCTAGAGCAGAGCTCAGCCACTTGCTGGGAACCTCTCACCCCTGGGCCACTTCCAGCAGCAGCAGCTCAGGGTTTGAGCAGGGCAGAAGTAGTAACAAAACCCAAATTTGCCATATTCACATCAGAAAGTGGAAACACCCTGGTGAGATTCAGTGAGATTATTATTCCTGCATGGCTGGAATTCCACCTAGACAAATGGAAAATAAAACCATATATGGTTACCCACTGAAATTGTATGTTTGCACAGATTTCAACATCTCTGACATCTCATGATTCCTCAGTGTTGGAGAAACAGTTTCCTCTTGCCTACTTTATGCAGTTAAGTGAAGCTTTCCAGAGCACCAGGTGCAGGCCAGCATCTGGTGTCTGTTTGTAGAGAGATTGTTTCAGCAGCTACAGGCTACAATACCTTGCCCTGTCCTTGTATTTAGGCACAGGAAAGGAATGGGCCAGATTTTCAGTCCAGGACTGACTTTGGAGACACAGTAATACCCTGTTAAGGATATCTCTAATTCTGCTGTTTTATGCATTTCAGTGATTACCACCAGCCTGTTTGGTAAACTTCCTGTTGAAAGACAAGATGAATAGAAATATGGAGTTAGACACAAGGAGTTTGACCTCAGAACCAGCCTCTCCAATGAACAGTCCAGGGGAGGAAAAGATGGAGGTCGCTTCTGAACTGAGCAGCTCCGATTCACAGAGCAGGGACAGTGGGTTCTTTGAAAGAGGTATTAAAACCATGCTTAGCATCCGAAAGTCAAAGCGAAGTCTGAACAAAGAGAGAGGGAAGGAAGATACTGGCACTTGGAATGCAAAAAGTCTTCTGCGAACACTCAGGAGCTATGAGGAGAACAAACCCACGACCTGTAATGCTGTGGAGAAGATTGGTGAAATATTTGAGCCCGTTGAAGCAAAACCTCTTTCAGGTAAGACACCAAACCACCAGTGTCATTTTGTTGGCAGGATAAATGCAACAGTAATTTACAGTGTGCAAGGCTTGGGCCCAACAGAGGTGCTAAAGAACCAGGCATCCCTTCACAAGGGAGAGGCAACTGCACCCCTTGCATGGACTCATTGGGTGTTACCTGGCTCAGCCTGGGCAGGCCTCTGTCACTGAACATGCTGCTCTGTAGCCTCCTCTGCAGTAGTTTAGCCATATCAGCAGCCTGCCTATCAACTTGTCAGTGTGATATTGCCCATCACACATATCAGTCACGAAGCTGCTGAGCACAATTTGGGAACTGCTGGTCTGACAATACCTAGAAATGCAGTGTGCTATTGCCTGCACAGCCCTCCTCCCTCGTGGACAATTTCTGCTCTTCAGCTCTCAGCCTGATGGTCCTCTGACTGTGCTCTGTAGGGTGCTGCAAGGCCTAGAGGAGAAGAAAGATGGTTTGGCTGTGATCTGGTTTGGAAGCTCCACTTTGGTTCCTAATCTTAGGGACTGTCCAGCAAAGTGACTTCCACAGATACTTTGCTCTCTTGCATTGACTTTCTGCCTGTCCTCCTCACAACAGCAGTGCTGCAAATGTTTGGTTTTTGTCTTCCTCAGGCTGGTTACTCTCATGTGTTTTGTCAGCATTATATAGATAGGTCTCAGACAAATTATAACAATGCCCTTTAGCATAGCTCTCACCTTTCCCCAGGCGTGAGCAGACTGCAATGACTTTGATCATGGTTTGAGCACTGCTGTCCTCCCTCTTCTCAAGGCAGAGGTACTACAATGCATTCACCTGGAGATCAGCTGAGGTGGAACAACATGACTTGGACTTTGCTCAGTCTAAATTTTTGGAAAGAAATTCTTGATGTACTGCATAGGGTGCCACAGGGATCAGATACATGGGCTGACACTGCCTCACTGCTGTAATGTGCTCTGCTGTGCCGGGAGGTGATTTACTGCTTTACACTGATAGGTTGTGAGGTTGAGAAGCTGGATCTGAGCCCATCTCATAAACTTTGCTAGTCTGATCTCCAGCGGTCATAGATAAGGAGCAGCAGAAAATGTTATCACAAGCTTTCTGATCTTTTGCAATAAACAAGCTGAGAAATTGCATGAATAATGCCCATTCTCTGCCCAATAGCTTGTGTTTGGCCTGGACTAGAGCAGCTCTGTCAGAAACACACCCCATCCTGACATAAGTATGGCAAGTGATGGAGACTCCACCATGTGCACCATTAAGCTGCATAATAGTTAATTGCCTTTCAACTGTCTTCCTTCAACCACCAGCTGGCTGATCTTGTATTGCTAAATTAAAGAGCCATTTAGCACCCAACATCACCTCCCTGAATAATTATCCTAGATGGTGATTAAATGGTGTTTTCTCACTTTGATAAACAGAACAGAATGTATCCCTCTAGTCTCTCACTGCAAGCATTTGTGTAAACACAGGTTTTATATTAATTTATCTAGAAGAGACTAAGTTAATTGGCAGAATTTCCCTCCCTTCTGAGTGCAAAAGCAACTGTAGCACTATATAGCCACTCAAAGATCTATGTGTTCTGTGATGCATCAATATTTGGGTTATTTGGCATAGTTCTGTCTTCATACAGATACTCTTATGCTACAAAGGTTACTTGGTACATATGGTATAAAACCTGTGTGCAGACAAGCCCAAGGGCAGAAATTATGGGCTATAAACCAGTCCTTCATATCTTTTTCTGGAGCGCTCTCCAGTTTTTCCAAATCATTTTCTATGTGTATGTCCCAGAAGCAGTGGCCACACATGCCTAAATGATACCCTTTCTCTTCTCTTTAATATTTTTCTCATTCCCAGTGTCAGAGTGGCACCTCCTGTTCAGAGCATCTGTTACGATGCTGGAGATGGTGAGAGTTTCCTGGGGTCTCAAAAGCTAACAGTGCTCTTGGATCTCCTCAACACATGGCAAATACTTCTTATCTTACTGGCAAATAGGCAGTGGTTCTTGCATGAGCAAGGCTTTGCAAAACAAATGGGAAACTCAGTAGACCTCAGCCACTTTGGGGGTAGCAGTATTTGGGCTACACCACTATGGCCAACACAGCAGCAGAGCTGTGCTGAGCACAGTGGTATGCAGGGAAACAAGGACATCCATGCTAAAGGAAATCCTGCTGGTAAGCAATATCCTGAACCATTCCTGTTGCCAGTTCTACCTCATCTCCACACTAGCAGAGGGGCAGTGCCAGAGGCAGTTTTGTGCAGCCTGAGCCTCCAGTGTCCCTCTGTGCAGCCTCACCAGCCACTGCTCAAGGTCTTCCTGCAAGGCTCTCAGCAGGTTTTTTGATATTTCCTGTCTCTGTAACCAGCTGTTTAGGGATGTGGCTCAATTTACAGTGATTGCTTTCCCACTGTTTCCTCTCCTGTGTCAAACAGGAGCTGGAGAGATTGGGGAGGCTTGGGGGCAGTGTCAGAGGCACTGCTAGCACCTGACTACTCTGAACAGCCCCCTGCAAGTCTCCCTGTCAGGTGTCTTGTCCTGTTATCAACCTGTAAATATCCTTATGCCTGCTTTGTCCCAACCCCTTCCCTCCTCTTTCTGCAGTAATGGAAATCAATGAACTAATTCAGAAAAGACAACTTTTGGAAGCATTTGCAAGTATCAGGTTAATGGAAGATGAGACTATCTCTGAACGGGATGCTGAGAAATACAACGATAACCCCCAGGAGTTTGTACGGAAATCCAAGGATGTGGACTTGCTTTATAACTCCATCACAAATGCGATCCAGTCCATAGTGCAGGGCACACTGGAGGATCCCACTTTAGAGCACACCCTGCTGACCGCCATGGTGACTTTAATTGCCCGTGAAGAAGCAGCTCATCCCAACACAGACAGTGCTGCTCGTCCTGGGGCAGACTTGCTCAGCAGGCCCAGAAAGTGGAGGGAGCAGTGGAGGGAAGCTATCAACGAGAGTGCAAGAAAAAGAGTCCTGAAGGCACCCATGGCATCAAGGGAAGAAGCAACTTCTTGGCTTGATCTCCACTTACATTTCCTCCAGGAACATCTGAGGGAAGATTTACTGAAAATCAAGTTATCAGTAAACAAATGCTATCCAGAGGAGTACCAGGTGTGTGACACATACGTGGAAGCTTTTCACAATGCCATTGCCTCACATTTGCAAGAACTCTTGCAGGGACCACTGGACTTCAACGAGCTCTACACCTTGCTCGACTGGGTGGCCAACACCTACCACAGGTGAGCTGCTGTGTTTGCCACAGTGCCTCTGCCTCCTCTGGGGAGCCACAGGGCTGTGGGGTACTCCAAAAGCACTGAGCCATTCTCAGTTTTCCTAGCAAGCAAGAGAGATGCAGTGACTACAGTGGAACCAGATAGTAAATCAGTTAATAGGTGGAGAGAGTGGTCTGTGGATAAAGCACTTGCTGCTTTTCACAGATCTACATCACCCCATTTTCCCCTCCCTCTCCCACTTGCCGTTCCCACATTTCAGGAAGCTGCTCCTTGCATTTGATAAACCTGCTCCTTTCTGCAGATATTTTGCAAGATCCAACAGCTGTTCAGTGACTTTTCCAGGCACAGGGAGGGGCCTGTCGGGGAGGTCTTCTTCCTGTTTAATTAAAACTGTGATGCATTTGGAAACAGGCCACATTAACCCCCACACATGGGCTCAGAGTCCTCTTAAAGAGGAGTCAAGACATCATTGAGGGTAATAAGACACATGAAAACAAAGGCTCTGTCTCGGATGTGTCTGTTAGTTGAATGGGAGGGGTTTAAGATGTCTTACAGTTCCTTGCAGTTCCGGGGTCTGGAAAATAAGCATGTGGAAACAGTTATGTCAAAGCAAAATCATGTCTGTCCCAGTAGCTGGTCCCCAGGTATGGCCTGAACCAGATGTCCAAGAAAGGGACAAACATAAACCCATTGGCAGCCCTCAAATAAAACAAAGGAGTGAAGGCAGGAGTATCAGCACTGAGCCAAACAGTGGGTCACAATGGTCAGAAAGGGGGCAGTGACAGAGCAGGGCAAGCAGCAGCACACTGTCGCCCAGAACACCCCTAGTCTGGGGTAGCTTTTGGGTAAGAAACATTTGTAGTGCAGGTAGTCTTTGTTTTGAACAGACCTCAACAGGTTTCTTCTGTGGACTTGTCCAGTTGCCCTTAAAACCCCACCTACAGTGTGGTGACCATAATGATGTGTGTAACCCCCTCAGCATCAAAAATCCCTGCAGATCTCACCTGAAGGGAAATTCCTGCATGGCTCCAACCCAGCACTGCAGGAGAGTGGAGAAAGAAACGAGCTTCAGCAGCCAGGTTCTGTACCAAAGAAAAGTGTCCCCACCGTATTTCTCTAAATTGCTGTGAAAGTGTTTATTGAGAGTTTGCAGTTGTTTTGGGCACTGTTTGCAATCACCTGGCTGTTCTGGGCTGTTTCCATTTGATTTTCCCATTCAAAAAAACTTCATTGTCTCTTGGAATAAATAACCAAAAAGGAAGAGATTGACTGACCCAAAATCACTACTGATGTTACAATTCAAACAAATGAAAAAAAAAAAAAGAGGTGTGAATAAGCCCCTCGAGTATACATTTGAGACTGTCCTTTCAGTTGTGGTGGAGAGTCTGTATTTAAATCTGTGCTGTCCTTTAGCATGAGCAGCAGGCTCTGGCAGCAGCTGGGTTGTGCAATGCTCCCCGTGCGGAGATGTTTCTCTCTGGGAAATCTGAACCATGACCACGGAAGCACTGACTCGAGGACGCTGTCAGCAGGCTGGGCTTACTTTCTGCTGAGCAGTCACTCTGCAGCTGCCTGACCTTGTACATTACAGTCCTCACTTGTATCTGAACCTAACTGTGGGCGCAGAGCTGGTGTGGCAGTGGGAACTCTTTTTGGTGTCTGAGCAAACGTGCAGGCTGTGTGTAGGACACTGCAGCCGTGTTCCCCAATTAACAAGATGACAGCTCCAAACTTAGGCCCCACCTTCATCGAGTGCATGAATATTTTGTTCTTTCTCTTTTCCACCTTCATTGCCCTGCAAGATGCAGTGTCTCCACGGTCCGTGACAGGTTGCAGGAGCAGCACATTCAATTCTACAGGCTAATAACATTTTTCCTGTCCCAAGGAGAGAAACACAGGCACTCCCTCTCTTCCCCTGCTTCTGTGCTAATCAGCTGGCCTGATTACATGTCAATCCAGATGAAAGTGAGCGGCAAAGTCACGTGTCAGCTGAGCTCTCTGTGGAGTCAGACTCTGGAGCTGCACGTCCACCCACCACTTCCATCTGCGGGGGAGCGTGGCTCGTGTCCCAGGCATGGGAGTGCCTTCCAGGTCCTGCTCTGCCACCTCCCCTGGCTCGGGAGAAGGCACGGAGACAAATCACAGGCTGACAGGAGCCGTGATACGACACTGCAGAGGAGTCAGGGAGATGGGCTCACTCCAAAGCAACGCACTACTACAGGAATTACCCTGAAAGGCATCTTGCGAGCTTGTAGTCGAATGAATCAGCTTCACGTTGTTTATTTTAAAAAGTAAATTCTCATAGCACTTTTCATGTCCAAACAACTCAGAAGTCTCATGATTTCTGAAGTGGGCTGGAACCTTAGATCATTTTGGGTTTGAATAATTAGGATTTTGAATAGAAAGGAAAGATTTCTTGTTAAACCTTGAAAACAAGGAGCACAATTTAAGCTTTAAGTATATTTCTCATGGCTTAATAATTATGTAGCTCATGCTGCATGAATATTCCATCAGTTTATTCACACTCTGAGGCATTATAATTTGTTCATTTGATTCTTTCCAGTGAACTCTTTCTGGGTCATCCTGATCTCAAACCAGAGGTTAAGACAGAAAACCTGTCCCTGCTGTTAACACCAGCTGATTGGAATAAACTGAAAAACGACTACATTGCTTCTGCAAAGGTGAGAGTTTTGACCTAGTCCCCACGTGCCCCTGAGAGAAGGTACAGGAGCCCCAGCCTCCCAGAGAGAGGTCTTGGATGACTGCATTGTGGTTTCCAGCCCCACCAGGTGCTGAGTCCCACACAGAGTGGTCTGTACTCTAAAGCAAAAAATTCCTGAATACCAGCTTGGGGACCCAAGCAGAACCAACAGGACTGTACCAGACCCACTCAGTATGGCAGACACTCACTGAAAGGTCATAGCTGGGCTTCACCAGATTGAGCGCATTGCGAAGTTAGGGGTAAAGGCATTTTAGCTGCTGCTGTCACTGTGTGGGATCTCCTCCAGTACATCTGAGGTTTGCTATTGGCAGACTTTGGGCATCCCCACCAGAGGACACACTCGTGGTTTGTGTCCTCTGATGAAGCCACTTCCCAGCTGTCTTTCTGCAGTCCTTGTCTGGCACCACGTGTAAGACTTTCCTGGCTCTTTGCTGGGCTCAGACATTTTCTAGCAAATCATTTCTGAATCAGGGCACAGCTCAAGGTGAGCTCAAGGTACCCAGCTGAATGAAATCAGTATTGCTCCACCGTGCTGGTGAAAGATCACTTTGTTTCACCAGCAACAAGATTGATTTATCAGCCAGGACTGAGCAGTGCTGCCACTTACCTGACTGGCTGTACCACTGGAAAGGACTGGTTTGATCTTTAATCCTGACCCGGTGCATTCCATTTGCTGGAGGACTTTGCAATCAAACAAAGAGCTGACTTGCTGTTTCCCTGCCAGGAGAATGACTCTGCTTTGATTTGGGAGCACCTTGCTCACACATAGCAAAGCTCCTGATTTCTCCTGAGGTCTGGAGCGAGGCCTGTGACTCTGCTCACCTTTCCATGCCGTGCGTGGTGGCTGCACACACGTGCTGATGGAGCAAAATGCAGCAAGGGGCTGTACTCGTGTTTGCTTCATTATCCTGAGCTGCATGTTTCCTTCCTATGTTTAACATTTAGGAGAAAATCAAAAGTTATTTTGGAAACATCCTGAGACTAGAGGTCACGGAGAAGTGGGAGAAGGAAGTTCATTCAGAAGAGAAGGAAAACCTCTACCACGCCTCACTCTCTTTTGATATTCAAACGGTATTTAATTAGCTGGGGGAAAGTGGTGGTGGGGGGGTGTGTCTCTGTGTCTCCAAGGAAACTGGATCGTTTCCTTCTGGAGTGGAGGTACCGCCTCCTGTGATAATTTATGTAAGTCACGCACTGGCAGAATACATTAGAGCAAAAAATGCCGTTTATTACAACTTTTAGCTCTCCCGCTTGCCTTCTAGCTGCAAATTAAACCTGCTGTCAATTGTGTCAGCAACATAATAGGCAACTGATTTTAAAGTCCCTAAACCTCTTTGATTAGGAAGAAGAAAGAGAATTGGAAAAAAGGTGGAAAGAAAAGGTTTCTTTGAAAAAGCCTTTGGCTTAAAGAGCAACTTTGTTCCAGGGCTGTGGAAGCCAGGGAAAGGCCGTAGGCAGTGACAGCCACTCCAATTTAAACAGTACAAAAACCAAAAGCCCCTAATAGCTTTAGGGACTACAGGGTAATAAATGAACGAGGGGTTTGGATTAATTCTCATCACTCAATTGGTTGAGTCACTTCAATTAAATAATACTAACAAAAAAAGAGAGGGAGAGAGAAAGAAGGAAAATCAAAGAGTTTTGCCTGCTGACGTGACTCTTTTTCCATAGAGGAATATTACACATGATGTGATCAGGGGGAAGGCAGGTCTGAATTGATTTAGCAGATTAATATGATGCCTTGGGAAGTATCAGAGTGGGACTGCAACACGCCTCAGTCCAGAAGTGCAGCTGGGGTTGTGGGAATGGGAACCTGGGAGGAGTTCCAGTGCAAACAAGAGTTCAGGGTGATGCCTGACACGCTGTGATGCCCTGGTATCACTCCTGAGAAGGGGGCTTGTGTGGACCCTCAGGGATGGGGCTCATAGTCACCCTCATCATGGGGTCATACATGGAGACAGCTCAGCTCCCCTTGGGCTTTGGGCTGGGGACTGACCCCTCCAGCAATTCCCCCCCAAAAAGAGGAGGATGACACCAGGACATGTCGGGGCTCCAGCCAGCATCGCCTCTAACTCACACTCAGACAGCAGAAGGGCATGAGGCCATTAAGGGTGAATGATTACATCACAAATCATTTGGTGCTTCTTGGCCCATTCTGCATTATGATTTTTAAAACTGCCAGAGATTAATAAAAACCTTCTGGCAACAAGTTGGCTGTTTGCCCCTTTGCTAGGTGAGCCATTCTTACCAACCAAAGCTGCATGAGATCCTTGTGAAGGATGTTTCACCAGTGCTTGTCCCACTCACTGGAGTTTCTTTATTCCCTTTTCTAGATCATCGGGCAGCACATGAAGTTATCTGGAGCTATCAGCAGAGGCCTGAAAACAAAAATGCTCGAGTTGTGCATGGCAGAGCTGCTCGAATTCATACCAAGGTCATCACTGCTCTGGGCAGCACTTTCTTTCTAAATGAGTCCCACACTGGTAAAAAAACAGGGAAAAGGTCCAGTCACCGGCACTGAGCAGGCACAGGGCTGCTTCTGGGAGAATTAGAGATCACAATGAGCCCAGTAATGAGCAAGCTGCAAAACAACTTGGAGGGAGTCATAAACAGACCCAGATGGGACTCTGTGAGTCCAAAAATCTAATGTCAGAGTTCTGGGAAGTAGCTGCTATCTGGAAAGGGATGGGTCCACTGCAGTCCCATCCACCTAGGACTTCTGTGACATTGGAGACTGGTCACTTGCAGCTTCAGTCATGAGCAAGCAGTGGTAATGGACCCCTCAGACCCAAAGCCTGGTTAACCAAAACATCATCTAGGTATGCTGGGATGAGTCCTGCTGAGTGGTTTTCTCTGGCATCCCATGGCTGTGGGCATAAAAATTGGCTAATGAGACTCTCTCTGCTACACCCTGGCAAAACACACTGCTGGGCTGCCTCCTGAGTCCCTTAAAATCTACCCAGTGTCCGAAGGAAATTGCTGAAATAATGTTTTTTCTTTTTTTCTTTGTTCTTCTTTCCCCTTTTCTTTGCCCTCTTTTTAATTTTTTAAATTTTTCGTTTCCCTTTTCTTTCCTTTTTTATTGTGGGTTGTTTTTTTTTTTAATGCGTGAAATGCAAGCTGGAGCAGCCAGAGCTCTCAGATTGATGGACCACTGAAACTTAAGCTTTTACTTAAACAAACCTGAGATGCAAGTGGCTGGAGCCAGCTCAAGCAGGTTCCTTTGCCCTGACAAAGAATGGGACCACCAGGCAAAGCCTGCCTGAGCACACAGCCTCCTGCCTTCAGCATGGACCTGGCTGTGAAACAGCTGTCAAACCCATGAAATTGGTGCTACACAAAAAACCTACCTAACAACCACTCTGAGGTTTCGGGGGTGGGGGTGGGGGGGGGGGGGTAGGTGTGCCAACCTATTCCTATATATCTTCTGTTGTAAAATCAGCCCTCACTAAATCCTTCCCCTGTGTGCTTAAAGGGCACATAATATATTGCCCAAAAAGCCAGAGAAATTAAGGCTCAGGCTTACAAGCCTGTGTACAACACCTGCAATTAAACCTTCAGCGTGAGGAAAAGGCAAAGATTTGGCCTCCCAACATCCCTGGCATCTCTCCAAAAGTGCTGCGTACCTGCTCAGGCAAGCACATCCTAAACCCATAATTATCTGCCATCTATTCCCCTCCACTGCACACACATGCTATGACAGCTGTAAAAAACTTGTCTGCACACAGAGGGGACAGGCTGGGCCAGCCACGGGTGTCTCCTGACACCACCATGTTCACAGAAGATGAGGCATCCTCAGTGCCCCCAGCGTTAGTGTTACCTGGCTGTATTTTCCTACAGGTTTGAGCAGGAGTTCACAGAGTGGAGCACTGCCCAGGACAGCCCCATCTTTGTGCCCTATCTTGTTGCCTACATCAACAGCTTCCAGGACCTGGTGTAAGTCTGCTCCTCCCGAGCCGAGCTGCTGCGTTTCTGGGGTCTGGGAGGGTGGCAGGATCTGTAAAGGAAAGACCAAGCTCTCCTTGAGGTGCCTCGGTGGGTGCTCAGCCTCCAGCCCTTCTAATCTCATGAGAGGATTTTCCACAAGGGATGCAAATAAAAGCCACAAGGATGAAGAGACAGAAATATGGATGGATCCAGTGCTTGCATGAGAGTTTTAAACTCATTCTCAGGGCATCTTTTTCAGCCTCAAGGGAGGGCTTTTTCCATTTTTTTGTTCCAGAGGTTAGCAGAATAAACCCAGAAACATGGTCTCAAAGCTGCCTTTGGCACTGGGCTGGAGGAAACTCTATGAGAGCACTCAACCCAAAAATAAATGCCTGCCATTGGTGCTGGCATCTGGAACTTCCAGGGTTTTGCATGAATTAGTTACTTTGAACCACGTGTTGGGAAGTGCCTCTGATGAACAGGTATTGTCAGGCTGACTGTCAAAGATCTATCACTCACCCCATAAGTGGGATGGTGCCAGTGAGTGCATGTCCCAGGCACTGGTCCATCAGCCCCGTGCTGAGGCCCAGGGGCTCATCTGCATCTGGGGTCGTCTCTGTCATGCAGATGTGATGCTTTGGTTTGCCAACCCAGCAAAACAACACAGGGTTAGTGCGTGGGCTCTGGCCACCGAAAAGCTTGGGTTGTGATCTCCAGCGCCTGCTGCTGCACCGCTGCCTGGCACTGCCTCCGGCAGGGATGCGTATGCCAAGGATTATTCAGGGGATGGAGGGGATTTCGGGCTCGGTGTCTCGGGAGCCGACGGCTCCAGCCGCAGCGAGCACTACCGCCGGCAAGTCTCTAGATGGCACGGTCTCTCCAGCAATGCTCACCTCGCCGAGGAACTGGCTTTCCCTGCCTCCTGCTGCCCCTTCCCTGCTGGACACTGCAGAGGGGGTGAAGGGAGGCGCCAGCCCCAGGCAGGGAGCTGGCAGTGTTCGGGTGATGGGGTTTTTCCTGAGTCAAGTTAAACATTCATCAGCCTGGGGTGATGAGCTGTGGGGCAGAAATAGGTGTCCTAACAGCACGACTTTTTGGACGCTGGACCCAGACTTCAGGTGTTCAACGGGAGTTACATTCCTGAGCTCCAGCCTGGGATGACAGGGATGGTGTTGGGTGCTTTATAGTCCTGCCACAGCAGCCTCAGACATAGAAATCTGGGCAGTGAAAGGAACCTGCTGCTCTCTGTGTTTACAGCAGTGGATGTGGCACATCCAGGGAAGCTCAGGCATCACTGCTGATGTCTTTTTATTTTTGGTGGTGCTGCCTCAGTTCCCCCCATCACCAACACCGAGCATGTTACAGTGGGACAGGGATGGAAAGTGAAAAGAAAGCCAGAGGTTGCAATGCCCCTAAAGCACACACACACACACACACATACACACAGGGAATTTCATAAACCTCTCAGAAGTTTTCTTTCTCATAGGGTGAAACATTGCAGAAGTATGCACTGTCCTTAGGAAATTCCACAGGTTTCCATCCCTGTAGTTACCATCCCAGCTGCTACTGATAGACATTGTGTGGAGCGAATCAGATAGGCTCTGGGGGACACAGGGTCAGCAGCTTTCCCTTCTCTGGCTTTATTATTTACTTTGCCCCCATAGCCCTCAGTTCTCTCCCAGGTACCTGGAAAACATTTAGCAGAGGTGTTGCTAGAGTTGAAAAAGCAACCGGCCTATGCAACTGCTCCGCATGGCTGCACTGTCCCACCTGATGTGGAAATCTGTGGGGTTTTTTAACCACAGTTACTCAGCTATGATTAATTTTCAGTGTACAGGATTGTGCAAAAAGAGCCATTACTTTGACTCATTAAGTGTTTCCATGAGGAAGTACTAGAAACACAAGTTTATTTAAAAATAATATCCAGCATGCCAATCCAGATAACATGCTTAGGGCTGTGTAATAGTTTACATTTTAACATTAACTCATTGGTGATCTCTGTCTCTCTGTAGGTCAGGGTTAGAAACAGCGTTTGAAGTCAATACTGAGGAACTGCAGAAGATTTTGGCAGCTCTGACAAGGAACTTCACAAATATTTTCTTAACCAAATTAAGAGCAAACGCACAGGTAAGAGGATCTTGGCCACATTATTTCCTCAATATAAGGGTTGTGTGCAGCAGCTGAGGGTCATTGCCCTTCCCTTGTCTCACCAACTAAATCTCATTTTGCAGCACATGACATTATGGTCCCTCCAAAATGCATTTAACTCTGGTGGAAATCCCCCCTACAAAGCAACACTTCCAGCATCCTGGGAATTTTTTGCTATGAGCAATGATACATTTTTCAAGCTGTTAATAAAATCAAAAGAAAAGGGAATTTAGCAGCTTCCAGTCTCTCAGGCAAAGCAGTAGGGGAAAACCCTGCCCATAGCAAAGCACTGGAGAGGCCAGCTGAACACCACCAATGGGACACTTTTCCTTCTATCAAATAATTTGGATTTTTTCAGGACTTTGACTTACTGATTCACAGATCTACCATCACAGTCTGTTAGAAACCTCTTCAGATAGGATAGAATTTATTCTGGTAAGGTGGTTTATCCAGGCTGTTCCCATGGTGACAAAAGACTGATTGTTCCAGAATGAGGATGCTAAAGGTCTAGTATCAACTGATAAAGCTCTGGTAAAATTTGACTTGTGTTAAGAGGCCTAAAGGGCAACGTGCTGCAATGCAGTTTGTGCTTCTCGGGTGCAGTAGATGGGCCTTTCTGCTCTCAGCCAGTTGGGGTCCGCTAGCTCTAGCTGGTGTAATACCAGAGATGGGGAAATCAAGCCTTTGGTCCCATTCCTTTTCACTCATCCTAATTCACTTTCTAAATCCCCAAACATAACTTCCAGAAACCGAGACAGTCATGGAACTTCTCCAACCTAAGCCAAGCCCTCCTGGCCAAGGGGACTTTCCAGTGACTGCAGATCTTGTCTTGGAGCCTAAGCAGCAGGCGAGGAAAGGCCCCAAGCCAAGGCATTGAGCAAGAGAGCTGAAATGTCGTGAGAACTGAGAGAGGCCGAGTCAAAGCATTTCTAAACAGATCTCCAGCAGGCTGGGAGCACAGCAAGGGGGGAAATAATTGGGAAGGAGATTGCCAGGAGTCTAAAGACAGAGATCCTGAGAGCTAGGAGAAGAAAAGGGGACATGCCAGAGGAAGGATATTTTGCATATGGCCCTTAGGGAAGTCTCTTCTAGCTACCAGAAGTCTTTAGCAGATATTGCTGTTTCTATATGAAGGTACATTAGCTCTAGGGACCCAGCAGAGGAAAGTAACCTGTTGAGGGCACTTGGTCGGAGTACCTTGTACCCAGGACAGATGGGAAACAGTTCCGTCACTGCCGTGTCATCACTAACCATGAGGCATAAAGCTGGAGATGCTCCCAGCTGCCATTCCTCTCACCACCACATCGGAGCAAGAAGGAAAATGCCAGCAAGACTTCATGCAGGTCTGCAGGAGTACAGACAGCCTCTTGGAAGGGCTGTGAACACAAAGAGCTTGATTTCCTTACGGAGAAGGCTGTAGAAGTGATGGATTACTGGGCTAATTTCCAACAGATTCACTACCAAGTGACTTCTCATTTCCATGGCTAGTGCAAACCCATGTAACACTGGCATACATGGTTGCCCACCACAGCCTGTTCTAGTCATGCCTGAGTTTGCTGTGATTAACAAGGTCATCTCTTTCTTCCCCAATACATTAGAGAAACAAATTTATTTACCTAAAGAGCAGAAATAGAGCTGGTGGATGAGAAGGTGGCACAGAGCAAGGAAATGAGGTATCCCAAACAAGTCTTTAATGCCAAAACATCTCCTGCTCAGGGTGTGATGGTTCTCCCCTCTGCACTGGGGTGCCTACCCAGGAAGAGGAGACATGGGTGTGAATTCTCTGGGGTGGAGAGAGAAACCCAGCCTGCACCTTGTGTTTCTTCATGCAGAGGGGGTGCTCTGTGCTTTCAGTTCAAGCCTGAGATCAGGTGTATAGCTGGGTGCCTTCAGCTAGGGCATCATCAGCTACTCTGGATATACCTGTGCCATCAGTGAGTTCGTCTTTTTTCAGCCACTCCTTAAGAAAATCCTGACCAAGAACTGGATTTTGGCGACGGAAAGGCCAGACTCACTGGCATCGGCAGTCTCGCAGTTCTCCGAGCACCTGCAGCACATGAGGGAGCCCCTGGGGCAGGTAGGCAGCCGGTCCCACGCCTGGGCACAGGGATGCTGGGGGGTCATACCATCATTTTCAGGATCTGGTAAGACTTGCAGACTCCTCTGCAATGGTGGTTGCTCTTTATAACTGTGGGGGCTGCAGAGATGAGTGAGTGTGTGCTTATGGTGTGCTGCTTTCCCTTGCCTCCTCTATGCCCTCAGGTGCTGCCAAAGACCTGAGAGCCTTCCCTGCTCTCTCTCACTGCCTTGGCCTTGAATGGACAAAAAAACCCACAAGGTTTGCTTTTTTTTAACCAGGAGCTTCTACATGAAGTTCATAAATACGTGGTGAAGGAATATATCACACAGGTCATCAAACCCAGATGGAAAATGAACAGGGAGACACGGCAGCAAGTGAGCAGGAAGATGAGCCTGGAAGCCTCAATCATTCACAATACACTCATTGATCAGGTATGTGAGTTCTCTCCTGGCACCCCCTGGCTGCCCCACTCTAAGAGGTGCAATATTCCCTCTTGGCTTCCCACAGGCCAGGCAGCAGGCTCTTGAGGAGGCCAAGCCTCGAGAAATACAGAAGTGCTTAAAAGAGAGCGAGCGAGGTGGTTACTGCAGGTTCATGGTGTGGGTTTCCAGCCTGGCAGCCTCTCTGCACTGGCAGCTTGTGCATGTTCAGCCAGCAGCTCTGTGATGGCAGCACCCGCTGTTTTATCATGTTCCCAGGGAGCTTTGCATAGGGTGGTTCATGTGCTGTAGGATCACACTCATCCTGTGGCAGCTTCTTCGTGGGCCTGTTCCCTCAGGCCATGGGATGAATTTTGTCACCAAAGGATCCCTTCCCTGGATACAGTTCATGGAGTTGAGTCCCATGAGAAAGTCCATCTGGGTACACAGTCTGCATACAGCAGGGTGTGGGGAGAAAGTGGTGGCTGTCTGCGTGTTTTGTGACCAGACAACTGTTACAACCCACCCCTGAAAGTGGGGTAACTGAGGTTCCTGTTAATAAATCCTTTGGGCTAGATTAGAGTGGCACAAAACTGAGTGACCGGTGTGAGATATAGACATATATGTATAGACATAGAGAGAGAGAGAGAGAGAGATAGATAATGTGTGTGTGTATATATACAGTTATATATGGCAGGTTTATTTTAAAACAATTTGATTTCAATGGAGAGGAGGTATGTAGCCATTTTGGTTATTACCTATAGTAATATAACAATATAAAAGTATAAAAATATCACTTAAGAAAACATACAAGGAAAAGAAAGGGTAAGAGCAGATAGCAGAGAAGAAAGGTATCACCACCTGTGGATCCAGCGACAGGACTTGATTGCTGCAATTTAGGTGTCTGTTGGTCAGACACCTAATGGTCACAGTTGGTTGAACCATTAACCTTTAACATTTCCGTCTCTCACGGCAACATCCGTGTGGGATTTTCAGGGAAGTCAAAGTTGAATTAATTGGATTTTGTGGAAAGTCAGGCACCCAGGGCACTAAATCCCCTCTCAGAGATGAGGCACATGAAACTATCAGGCAGCAGGAGGTGAAGTCTCTGGCATCCGCTGCTATGCTGGAGCACAGCCACAATGCCCTGCTCAGGGTCTGGCTTGCTTGGGTGCTCGTGGGCATTGGAAAGTGCACGGCCAGGCCTGGGAGAGCTCCCAGGGGTGCCTTGCCATTGCCACCCAGCTGCCTCCCCGAGGCAGCCCGTCCTGCCTGCAGCAGTCCTGGCTCACACCAGTAAATACACCCCACTGCCACGCTCCTGCCACAGGGAAAAAGGCATTTAGCAGGTGCTGCTGTCCCTTATGTCCCCATGTGATTCTTTGTCCACAGGGCTCTGATGCCGACTGGCTCCTCCCTGCCATAGACCACATTGCCAATATCATTGGAGAGAAGAAAAAAGACAAGATCAAAGCATATGTCAAGGAGCTGTGCCAGGACTACCCAGATATCAGGTACATGAAGCGGCAGATGCCAGAATTGTTGGGCTCCATCCCAAACAGCACCAGCTCGCCCTGTGCCTGAGCCGAGCTCTTCAGCTTCTCTTTGTTGGTGGCCACACATTAGAGATCAGGGTTTCCAGCAACAGTGGGAATCTCAACTTATTTTTCTCTCTTTGTGATGGCATACTTTTTCTTTTTTCGCCTCTGTGCTGTATCTTATAATGCACACAAATTACCTTCAAAGACTTTTCATTTTAGAATGGAATGGAATGGAATGGAATGGAATGGAATGGAATGGAATGGAATGGAATGGAATGGAATGGAACTATTTCTATCTATTAGGAGGGGACTTACAGTGATAATCCAGTCCAACTTCTCATCACTTCAGGCCTGACCAAAAGTTAATGTAAACTCTTAAGGGCATTGTCCAAATGCCTCTTGAGCACCGACAGGCTTGGGACATCAGCCACCTCTCTAGGAACCTGCTCCAGTGTTAGACCACAGCTTCAGTTAAAAAAATGCTTCCTAATGTCAAGTCTAGAGCTCCCCTGCCACAGTTTTGAACCATTCCCATGCATCCTCTGACTGAATTCCATTTCGTTGCTCAAAATGAACCTTGTTTCACAGTAAAGCTCCAGTTTGCTTTTCACTGCATCACCAGTATCAGCCCTGTTCGCCAATGTGCAGGCTCCAGATTTGGAGCAAATAGTATGTCTCCTGTTCCCAGGCTCAGACCTCAAAGTGTGGCAGCCATTGATACAGTTCAGCTGCAGTTTCTGAAACGGTCACAACACAACCATTAAATTTTGGAATAAATTACAAATTCTTTCTTTTGTACTTTCCATTTGCTGTTCCAAGGCTGCATCTGGAAAATTTAAAACTCCTGGAAAAGTAAAGCAAGTGACTAGCTCTGTGCATGGCTAAGCAGCTGCAAATCAGAAGTTACCTCCTTTTCTACAGCTCTTCTTTCAACCACTGAGAATGAATATCACTGGTACAGATTGAAATAAATTCCATTTCATCAGAGTAATTTCAGAAAAAAAAACCCCAAAGGTTTCAGCACTGGATGACATTTATGCAATCAAAATAATCCATAAGATTTAAGTAATTGCTAGAATACTTAAGTAGACCCTCAAATATGAGAAAAAAGATCACATTAAATATATTTTCCTCTCCCCAAAATTGAGGCTCAAAATTTTTCATAATTAGATTTAACACGAGTGGGTCAGATATGCTTCAGGCTTATCTGTGTGGGGGAATTCAAGACATGGACATGTAAAGGAACAATTGTTCCTGAGTAATTTCCTAGGTGAACATACCTGTCTTACAAAAAAATCTCCACAAACCAAAACCAAACAAAACCAACCAAACAAATAAATCCCAATAAGGGTTTAATCCCAGTGACCAGACTAAGCTGAAAAAGAGGCAGTGCCTGTTCTGGGAAGGATGGGGGATGTAAATGATGGCTAGTCATCAATGATGGCTATTTGAAAACAATTTTCCAGTCAGAAAAGCCATTTACAAGGCTTTGATTTGTGGTACTTTTTTATCATCAGCCTCAGACCCAAGCCAGGTTTTTAAGGCTTGTCTTCTTGGTTTATCTAATTTCTGACTTTCCATTATTGAGTAACATTATTTTTAACAATGAAGTTTAGAAAATGAGGCGGAATCTGCTGGACCTGCATTGCTTCCTGTTCAGGTCCCTGTTAATTTTTCCCCTGAGCTCTCAGAGACGTCGCTGAATTTGTATACACTGAGATTACTGGAACAGGGTATGTTTCCAAGTTGGCTTTCCAGCTCTAATCTAATTAGTGCCTATCAGCTTCCTAAATATTAGCACTTCCATTACTCATCTCAAAATAATCATTACACAAAAGGTCCGCAGCCTCTCTGGAAAACTTGCAAAAGGCATCACGGGTGTGGAGAGAGAGGAGGAAATTCCCCAAAGCACCAGCAGCAGGAGGCTGTCCCACCAGTGTGGTGTGGCAGGAGCTGCTGCTCGCTGGTTTTGTACCTCCAGAGGCTGCAGACTCCCATCCTGGCGGCTCCTCCAGTGCGGTGAGGGGTCGGTCCCTGGCACTTTGCTCTGTCTCTAGCACAGCTGTTGTTGCTCACCTCTGGGCTGGTTTTGCTGAGGTCTGAGCCAGGTCTTGTTTGGTTTCTGCAGGAAGGAGCACATCCTGGCCATCCTGGCGCTCCGGGGACTGGGGCGTGCCAGGAGAGCGGCGATTTTTCGGCAAGTCCACCATGCACAGGAGAGCTGTGATGGAGGGGAGGGCGGCACACTCTTCGCTGAAATTGATGTTCCAGTAATCATCAGCTGCTTCTAACACAGGACCAAAACAGCAGCCAGCATCCTGACTCCTCCTACACTGCCTCTACATGTGATCCAAAATCTGCTAACCCACCTTGCTCCTCTGTAAACCCAAATTTTTGACTGCTGTGGAGAAAGGAGTACTTTCTTGAACTTGCTGCCCCAAGCTCAGAACCCAAAGGCCACAGATGCACCAAGACACCGATCTCCTGCAAGAGCTCCTGGGCAGCAGCTCCAGCCCAGGCATGGTGTCCACCTCACGTTCCATACGGATTCTATTGGTGGGAGGCTGCTCCACTGTTTGGTACAAGACTGAATGTATTTCCAGAGAAGAGGAGAAAACCAAAAGCAGTTCATTCAGAGCTATATTAAGGCCTCAGCGCTATATTAAGGCTTGGACTATGCTCTGCATAATTATACAGCAGCAGAGCAAGAGCCTCCCTCATAATTAGTGCCCATGAGCAACCAAGGGGCAGAGCTTGGGCAGGGATGTGGTAGCACCCAAGTTTTATTTCCTGCCCCACAAACCAGATGGCTGAGCTGGCATGACACAAGGTCACGACGTTGTGACCTGAGGCCACAAACCACTACCTGCCTGGGGAGGAAAACGCTGGTAACCAAACCCCACAACTGGGACACGCAGCACATGGAACACTGCCCTCCAGGGTGGCCCCCATAGCCCCTCTGCATTTCAGCAGATTTTCCTCACTCGAGGGCTGCCTTGCAAAACTCCTGTTGGACTCAAGATCTGTCCATACCGTCACATCTCCATGTGTACAGACATGTCTGGATCGGATATGCCATGTGGAGGGAGGCTCCAAGTTCTCCTTGACTTGGGAAAAGTGCCACCATGCCTCTAGTCCATTTTCTTGTGTATTTAAATGCATTTTAACAAATCTGTTAAAATATGACTGCAGTATGAAACCTAACGTAAGGTGGACAGACAGTGCTACAGATGAGATCCTCACCTGGTATAAACCAGCATCATCCCATTGATGGGCAGGGATCACCACAGGGTTAACTCCACGAAGGATCCAAAGCATTGCATCCAGCATCTGCAGAGGAGACTGAAAGAGGCATTCAGCAGCCCACAGCTGTATAAATCTGATTTTATTTAATTCAATTTATCTTTTAGGTTGTCCTCTGCAGGATTTAATCTAAGACTTTACGGAAGTGTTTATGATCTATTAAAATGATAAATGTGGACATGGCATAGCCTTGAACACTATTTTTTCTTGCAGCAGAGCTTACAGCATCAGCAGTGAGCCTCTTTTGTTTCCTTTGCTTCAGGCTGCACCAGTATAAGTTTCAGCCTGGGTGAGCAGCAGGTGCTGGTGACAGGCCAAGGGAAGTGTTCTGATGGATAAGAAGTACAGAGTGCACCTTCAATTCACAATCATCATATGAAAATTTTTCTAAGGTAGACTTGTTACCTCCACAGTCAAGATAAGGTGTCTTTCTAAAGATGGCTTTGAAATATCAGATGTAAATTGAGAGCCTGAAGCAGGAAATCCTGGGACGAATTTTCTGCCCTGCATAATTCTTCAATACACCTCATGGCAATTCCCACAAACCCTCAGCTTGGTGACTCTATGTATTTGCTACGGAGAAGAAGAAGTAAAATATCGTCTGGTTCTCCCATTAGGTGTGCAGAACACATGAACACTTCGAAACTCCCCTCCCCTTTCCTGGGGACATGGTGCAAGCAGGAGCCCTGTGATTACACCCACCATGGGTCTGTGAGCTACATTTTCCCTCCTAGCAGCAGGGAAGGGCATCAGTGCTGAGAGATTTACATTTATTGTTGAAAGGATTGACTAAGTGGGAGAGATACAAAGAGGATTTTGACTTTTGCATGCTAGGTCTGTGACTTCTAAAATTGCACTCCTGGAGTGCAGGATTTGAGGCACTAAAGCCTCAATGAGAGATTTTGTGCATCAGAAATTTCCCTCTACTGCATATGCATCTCTCATCCAAGCACCTCATGCAAGGCATCTGTGGCATTTTCCCAAGTGCATTATTTAAATGTACACTGGGGTTTTCAATCTCATTATTTTACTGGCAGACCCTCCACAAACCAACTGCCTTTCCTCTGGCCCTGGGATTAGATAAGGGGCTCGGTTTCCGTTTTCTAATAAAAGCAAGTTGCTCCCCTGAAGTCATGGAGGAAAGCTGGGCACAATGGTCTGCCTTTTGTCACAGCCTCTCTTGGGACACTCAGATCCTGCAGCCTGGCATCCTGTGAGCCAGCAGCAGGCGCACAGCCAGCTTCCTCTGGGAGCTGCTGCTCTCTGGCTGCTTGCTCTTGAGCAAACCAGTTTAAAGTTAACTCCATTATGGCAAGACCACGGTTCAGTCCTGCCCCAACAGCTGTGCAGGTGGAGAGGGGGCTCCAGGATGGGTGAGGAGCAGGGGTGCCCTTGGGCAGGGGATGCTTGGTCTGGGCTGTAGAGCAGACCCTGGAGCCAGCTGAGCAAGGAAAAAGGAAGGGATGTGCTTTCCAAAATGAGCTGCTGCTATCCAGCTGTCTTCTGTGGAAGACCCAGTGTTCATTACAGCCATATTTCACATTCCAAAAAAGAGAAGAAAGGCCTCCCAGGGCTTTTAAATGTGAAATATGCTGCTCTTGTAGGAAAGTGCCAAGAGGCTCAATTATTACCCTGTTAATTCCTTCTGCTTGTTGTTTCTCTGTGAAGAAAAACACCATCCCTATTCCTATCCCAGCACAGAGTTACATTCCCTCCAGAACATACTTCTCACTTTTACCCCAGAAGGTCCAAGCTGCTACATGCAGATGCATCTCTGGTAAATAATGCTGTCTCAAAAGTGTCAAACTAAATGGAAAAGCCAAACTCTCTCCAGATTTAGCTTCTCAGGGGTGAATGTTGCATTTGGGGGGGTGGGAGGCAGATCTGGCACAGCTGACAGTGCTGTGTGGGTGGTGAAAGATTTTTTTTTTGTTTCAGAGGTCTCTGATGTTTCACAATACAGTTTGTTTCTGGTTTGGGGTGAAAAGCAAAGGGTCAGTGACAGCAGCCAGCATGCATGAGCTGGTGTTTGCCATCTGAGACCAGCCATTGGGTGCCACCATTTTAGTAATTTTGCTCTGTGAAGTTGTCTTTTCCTGGAAGGAAGATATGGGAAACAGACTCACTTGAAGCAAGAAAGAAAGAGTACCAAGACATTGAAGTGAATGCCCAGGAGACTGTTCCTCAGCTGGGGATGATAATCAATCAGTCAAAATATTCCTGAGAAAAGCATTTTAGTGCAGCCCCACTATAATGTTTAGCTCCCTGTCATGTGGTATCTTTCAGAAATGAGTTCTCAATTGCTTTAACATATTAAGGATGATCAGAAAGAAGAGGAATGATGTTTTACATCCACTTTACAGGCTAGGTGATGTGGCCACCACCCCAGCACACACAGCTGGGATGACAAGAGGTGCCAGGGCATTATTATCTCAGGGATGGCTGAAAAGTAAAGCTGTATTAGTTTTAGGCTTAACTGCTTTAGTAGTTATTTATCACGCTTCTCCCAAACACCGGCGTTTAGCAAACATTTATCTCCTGTATTTTGCATCTTTCTCCATGAAATCTTGTGCTTGGTTTCACTGCCCCAAAGCCAGTTATTTTGGTTCTTCAGTACTGGGCAGATACAGGAGTGCTCTGCCCAGGATCACCATGCACTTCCATCTCTTGGCGATAATTTTATGTAATACTGCTAATGACACCATGACATTATTACTGGGATTGGCCCAGCTCCCCCATAAAACCTGAGCAAGAGAGCAGTCAGGTTGCTGGAGCATTGATTTAAACTATTTGCTATCACTGTTACAGTAAAAAGACAGTATTGGGAAAAGGTAAAGGCTGATGTACATTAACTGGTAGCAAAAGTGGATTAACTTTTAAAGAACTACAAGAACTTTCTCCAGTCCCAGCTTGAGGACACTGAGCACGTGAACTTTGCCTCCCTGCCTTCATCTCTGTCACACAGAGCACTGCAAATAGCCTCTAATGCTCTTCCAATGTAGTAGTCTCAATTTGTGTTTGTAAATTCATACCATGCCATTAGAATGCATTTTCCCAGAGAAGAATATGTAAGGCAGAGTAAACTCTGGAAAATGGCAGTTGTAGTATTTTTGCCATCTTCATACTACCTGAAACTCTTGAAATGCCAGTGTAAGGCTTTCCTCCAAGCTGCACAGAGATTGTAGCTCTTGCTAAATGAGGCAGAAAGAGTGAATGGCAGATTAAAGGTGAGCACCTAAGTCCCAAGACATCTGACTAGGCATAGCTTATCTTTGGTCAGGCATGAAATTGTGCAGCTGGCAAAGAGAGGCTGAGAACCAGAAGAAAGCCCAGAAAACAGGAATGATTTCACAAACTGCATCCACAGAGAAAGAGAGCTTTGCTTAATACTGGTCAGTGCAGAGCAGGGCCTTCAACTTTTTTCTGTCTGTGCACTAAGGAAGTAGTTCCAGGGGAGGCACAGAGCACAGATGTGATAATTGTCTTTCAGCTGGTTAAAGAATGGTTGCAAAAGGGAAGGAATGTGCTGCACTCCATTTTCTGTGGGGGTCAGGCATAGAGAAGCTTCTACTGCAGTAAGTAGATCCAAGTCAGCAGCAAAACCACCACTAGTGCTGGCAGGGCTGGACTGCTGAGAACAGCATGCCATCCCTACCATCAGGTGCTTTTACAGAATCACAGAGTGGTTAGGATTGGAAGGGATGCCAAAGATCAGCTCGCTCCAACCCACCAGCCATGAACAGGGACACTTTCCACTGGACCAGGTGGCTCCTATCCAACAGCACTTCCTGGTGAAGCACATCATGGGAACCCCAGAACTGAAATGAAGGGAAAATCAAACTCATCACAGAAGTCCAGCACCTTGAGCAAGGCACAAAGTGCTGGGGATCATTTCCTGAGCAAGGGAGCTCACAACTTTTCAATACTTTTGTCCAAAACTTGGGGAAAAAAATATCTCCTGAAAGAACTGTGCTATGAATAGAAGCTCATTGAGTGGATAAGAGGCAATCACGAAATTAATCATCAGGGATTCATGAAGAGGCACAAGGCCAAAAGTCTGGTGGCTTTTGTCTCCAAAAGCACGTCATGCACTCGTGGACTGTCATCTTCCCCTCATAGCGCCAGCTACAGCGCAGAAATGAATTGCTCATGCTTTCATCTTGAGAGCTCTTTAAACAAATGGGCCTTGAGCCTCCAAAGCACCAGCAAAAGCCCACGGTGCCTCTTTCCCTCAGTGGTCTCAAGGCTGAATCCACCCTGTGCCTTGCTAAGCAGCTGTTAGTCACCCTCTGAAACAAAGAGCGCTCCCCGGGATGACGAGAGCGCTGTCTACGAGCAGACACGGAGAGAAACAATAGCCCAAAGGCCAGGCTGGATTTGCCTGTGGTAAGATGTTCTCCCAGCAAGCTCAGGATGGTGCTGTCATTTGGAAGCACCAAATGGAATTCCACATGTGACATTTCAGCACCGCCTGCAGGGAGGAGGCTGAACCTGAACACACCATTCCCTCTGCTTTTGGCCTGACCCTCGGGTCTGGGATTTCTCATTTCCACCAAAATGCCTTTTGCAAGTGATTAAATACTGAGACAGCTCAAGGTTGCGTATCCTAAGTGAATTAATTAAAAAAAGAGATGATTTCTTTGTCTTGCAACAGGGCAGGAATACTTGGATGTCTAATTTTGTTCTATTAAACATTTGAAGCAGGAGAAAATCTTGAGTTAAAAAAACTGCCTGCAGACAGCCATGACAACTCACAGCAATAGAATTCTGTTTCCCAAAATTATTCACAATCCATTGCAAACAAGAACTGCTGTGTCTCCACAATCCGTCGACCTTCAGCCTTGGTGTATGGATTTAGATGCCATTGTTTTAGTCACAGCAAGAAAAATGAATTGCATTGTTGCTATTCCAGCTGTATTTCTGGGAAAATGCTTGCATGGGGCGTACCAAACAGAACCCTCAAAGGAATATTATTTTCCTCAGTTAAATATATACATATATACATAACTGCCCTTTCAACCTCTTATGAGTGAAGCAGCTTCTTCCTGATGAAGGTGGAGAGAAGCCTGAAGGCATTAAAAACACATGCACGGGGCTTATCTTCACATACTGAATTCAAATTATTGACTTTACATAGGCATTGCAGCACTGGATTTCATATCCAGCACTCATATTTATTTACTTTAGATATTTTCCTCTTTTCTCTGAAGGTGATGTTCAAAATAATTATGACAACCCTATCCATTTAGGAAGTGGTTTAGGAAGGATCCATGTCTGGCCACTGTGTTATTGGGAAAAATCCCAGGAGAACAAATATGTACAAAGTACTTCACCCAGCCCTATGGTGCATGCTGTGCCAAGACAGGGGAGGCAAAAGAAAAGGTTATTGTCTTGAAGATCTAACAAGATTCCTCAGATGTTTTTTGAGAAAAGGAATATTTCATCAAAAGATCAGTGGGAATTTCAGTCCTCGGGAGAACTGTAAATCTCATTCAGAAATATGCCCCTATTTACAAAGAAATGAAGGGCTGTATTCTACTGCCAATAAGTTTGGCAGCAACAACTCTGTTGATTTCAACACTGAAAGATAAGCAATGAGCTCCTTACTGAGTCAGAGGGCTTGAAACACAGGCTATCCTCATGGCTGCTTGGATTTCCCCTGGAAACTTCCCTCTCTGACACTCATCAAGCCCAAGTTTGCTTGAGCATGTGAGCAGAATGCCACAGAAGAGAGGCCAGGAAAAGGAAGGGGCAAACCTTGAGGACCCACAAGGAAGTTCAAAACAGAAGAACTCCTTGGTGTCTCACTTTCAAGACCCCAAAGAGAAGTACTGCTTTTGCAGTTTCCCGGGTGCTTTCCCCCAGTACTTTCCACCACCCTGTGAGGGGGAGTTTGTGGGTAGCCTTTCCTGCTGGGCAAAAAGAGATGCCCCAAGAGAGAGAGCCCTGGGGCAGGGAAGGTGCCTGGGCTGGGGTAAAACAACTGCAGTGAAAAGAGGTCATGATTAGTTCCACCAAGTCTAAACATGATGCTGCTGGGCCAGCTGGGATTTAATCCCATCCAGTGACCTTTCCAGTGTTTCATTCCCTGATCTAAAATTAGGCCTCTCACCCCTTGCACACAAGCCCCGTGCCAGCCTGGGCACAGCCGTGGGTGACCGGAGAGGATCCACCAGCCGAGCACTGGTGAGGACAGGCATGGCCCAGCCCCAGCTCTTGAATACAGATGGACACATTCCTCCCACACCACGGGAGCTGCTGACACAACTGCCACAGGGTGGTTTTGGCAGTTCCAGGGCTCAGCTGACAGAGCAGGTCTGTCAGGACACCCAGCCCTGTGCTGCACAGCACAGCTGTGCTATCACATCTGGAGCACTGAGCCACTTGCAGACAGCACAGGTGTCTGATGCTGCTTGGGATGTGGCTCCTTGCACCATTTCTTGTAGCTTAACTGCTGAGGCAGTTCCCATTTGCCTTCCCTCAGCCCCTGGCTCTGCCAGCCTCTGAGGGCACACAAGTAAAAAGCATCCCAAACTTAGAGACCCCTATTTAATGCAGGACCACTGTAAGAAAAGCAACTTGCATCTTGGAAGCACACACACACATTTGTCTGGCTTCACAGAGAGCTGGCCCTTGCGTCTTCATGCTGAATCTCAAAGGCATTAGGAAGTTGTAAACAGAGAAACAGTGTTATAGAAAGAAACAAGAGTAAGCTGGTCTAAAGAAAGGACTATGGGATGCTGGAGTACCTTAAAAATGGGGTGCTAAAAATAATGGTGCTTTTCTGTCAGAGGATCCCCGAACTGCCTCCGAAGCAGCTGTGTTTTTCAGAACATCTGTACTACAGCTGTGAATCCCCCACAATGGCCCCAGCCAAGAGCTCTTCCAGAGATCTTCTCTGAACCCCAAGCCCAGTTCTGTGACCCTACAACAGGGCCTCCATTTCCCAACAGGAGTGGGAGAGCAGGGAATGTGAGTTCCCACTCCTCTGGACTGAGTTGTGGTGAGATGACTGGACTTCCACCCCAGGAAAAACACTTCTGGTTTCCTGCAGGTGAAAAGGAAAAAGCTACACCCTTCCCTCAGCACCTGTTGTTCCTCCCCAAGTCATCACATACCAGATGTGGAGGATGCCCATCAGACTGCAAGTAGCATCAAACACAGGGACAAAATCACTCCCTCCAATCCATAGGGGAGGGTGACTTTTCCCAGGCTATGAAGATGCCTGGCTGAAGGTCCAGGGATAGCAAACTGGGAACAGCTGGCTGCCAGGGCTGTCGGGTCAAGGGGACTTCCCTTCAGCACGTGATGTCTCCTGCCCACTGTGAGCATGTCAGGGACAGCTGCCCCCAGCCAGAAATCTCTGACATGAATCCCTCCTCCCTCTCCATGTCAGAGAAACCACAGAAATGCACACCTCCCTCGCTCAAATGCCAGGGGAGGGTGCCAGGGCAGCCTCAGGGACAGATGCCTCTTCCACCAGAATATCACAGCAAAGGTGTCATCAGCCTCAGCCACAACCACTCCTCAAGTAGAAACACCAGGATGGGGATGCAGACGACGCTTGAATACAAGCCCTTCCTTTGATGAAGATTTAGGACATTCCTGTCAGGTTTGAACTGCTGGCTCGTTACTCAAACATGTAGTATCCCTAATGCCAGAAGAAACCAAAATTAGGAAAGCTCTCTGTGGTTAGCTTGATCCAGATATGACCAGAGAGGACAAAACTATCATCATGTGAGGCTGTTACCACTGGTAGCAAAGTTCCCAAGAAGGGTTCACACTGTTGAAGCTACCAAATCACAGCTTTGCTGCAGGTCAGACCTCCAATATCGACCTCCTTTAAACCAGCCTAGGAAAATATGTGTTTTCACCACTTGGAGAGGAAGACAACAGAGGCAGAACAATGACAAGAGGATGAAGATAAACTGCTGCCATGGATGTTTCTGCTGAACATGGTTATACTTGGCTTTCACACCTGGATTCAAAAAATCATGAGCAGATCAATCTTCTCAGCACAAGGGCAGGGCTTCTACCTGTGGCACCATGGTCCATGCTGGAAAGGACAAAGTATTTTGCAGGAGGAAGGAAACTTTTATGGATCTGAGAACATTAGGTTAGGCAAGTGCTTTAGTACTTAAAAAAATATTCCATATTGTTTGGCTTTAAGATCTTGAGTTTACATGTTGCTTTCAAGCAGTAAGATAATATTGAATTGGCCAAATTGATGGTTCCCTTTAACCTTAGACTGAGCTTCCATAGATGTGAGTGAAAAGTCTGCTCCCCATCTACCACAAAACATAACCTGCACATGGAATTCTTTGGAGAAAGCCACAAGCAAGCTTCAAAGACAGCAGACATCTGTCCCTTGGTGTGCTTCTGTGACAATTTTGAATGCCAAACGATGTTGTACTTAAAACCGTATAACTTAACACACACATAATTATCAAGGGCTGTGAAGCACAAATGAAAACAAAGTTGGGACAGGGAAATAGTTCATGAAATAAGAAGAAAAATGAGAGGTTATATCCTGTAGTCTAACAGGTGTCTCAGACTGGCTAAAAACAACAGTCCCCTCAGACAGAAAGGTTTCAGACTTGCATCCCAGAGGGATTCATCCCATTCACTTGTGGGCCCTAGGGCATCTTGAAGAAGTCCAGTTAGCTGCAGTCTAGGAGGTTCTCCCTTCGTTGACACATACAGAAACTGAAAGAGAAAGCAAAACTTCATCCTAGTGATTTCTGCTATTGTCTGGGAGGAGAAGTCATGGGTATCCAATCTTTGCCCACCACTACTTGGTTATGTCTCTTACACAGGGCATGGCCTGTCACAGGAACTTTTCCCTCCATGGTAAGCAGTGTTGATGCCTTAGGTTTTAGCTTTTATATTTTTCAAATTCTGTATTCTCTGTATTCCTAGTGTGTAACTCTGATCTGTCTTGCAGCCTGTTAGCTGCTGCTCTCTTATGCTAAGACAGACATAACAAAGCCTCTCCAGGCTTGCTCTTCAAGGACACTCAGACCGTCCTAGGCCAAAATGTGTAAACCAGCATCTTGAGGAAGGGGGGAAAGTTGGGGGGGGCAGTTACATTATTAGCTAAAGTTTAATTGGTGAATTTATGCTGATATGCAAATGGACCAAACTTACAACAATGTGAAGAACTCGTGACTTGTCGTCCATCTTGGTAGCCTTTGGCCTGCCAGGGTGTACCCCTGAAGGCCTTTTGAATAAATATCTCCTTTATTCCTCTACCCCTGTCTAGTCTCTGTTTCAGGTTGTCCTTTTTAGGCATCAGTGTGACACAATCTGCTGGTGAACTCAGAGCCCTGCTGCCTAGGCCCTGCTCCTATGCTGTAAGGCCAATATTTGGATATATACACATAGCTCTTCTGAGCCTAGTTGCTGATGGAGAAAAAGAAATCCTGCTTTTATTACTTGTAGTCATCATGAATACGGGAGAGGAAAACACCTCAATTGGTTGGAAGTAATACTGTTGACAGCTGACCCAAGTAATCAGAGTTAAAATGCACAATAGTCTTGAGAGCTGGATCCACCTCCCCTAGACCTCCAGCCACTTACTGGCTGCTCTGCCCCAGCAGCTGAGCAGTGACAGTGCCTTTGGAGCCAGCAGGTTCCTCCACAGCTTACTGACCTGTCACATCCCTGCACTCAGGGAGAGGAACTGGGCCCCCTCATGACCCAGCTGACATTGCTCTGGCCTGCAGAGCTGAGCCAGCCTTCAGAATCCAAACTTTCATTCCTTTTGCTGACCTCATGCTTTATAAAGTTTTGGAAAGAGCCAGACAAATGTGGTAGGTGTGACCTCTTGGTCTTTTACCTCACATTTTAATGAGAGCCCCAAATCCTCTTCTGCTACCCCTTGTTGCACATGCCCCCACTTCTATAAAATTATCCCACAGTGAACAGAAATAAAAGAGCTATTTCCCAGCACAGGAGGATGAAAAGCAATCAGCTACAAGCACGTGCAGTCAGGTCGCAGCACATGCAATCCTCACCACATGCTGCTTCACATGCCTCCCCCAGCACTGCAGGGAGGTCAGCCACCCTAGAGACATCCTTCCCTATTCCCCTCCCCAGGCTGCTGCACACCCCATCCCACATGGAAAAGCTGCTGGATGTTACCTGACCCTGATTTTCCAGTCCAACCCCACACTGAGAGTATTTTCTGACTCTCTCAAGCACTAATTCAGGCACCTCTACTTGAGCTTGTGTGCCTCACCAGCTCCAGGAGATAGTCCCATATTCCCAGCAGAAGGGGGCAGGGAGTGCCTGCTTAGTCAGAAAGCTGCTGCCAGCCACCTGCACCCAGACCTGCTGCTTTTCTACTCTGAAACATGCACAGCTGGAATTGCTTTGTACAAATGAGCTAGGCTCATAGAAAATCCCACAGGAGAAAGAATTGCTATCTTCCCTGTCTGGTAATAAAGGTAATGAAAACAAGTTTGAACAAAAATCTCAAATACCATTCAATGAATAAGCATATCAAATTAATGGACTCCAGGAAGAACATCTTTACCCTCATGACAATCTGGTTCTTGACACACCTTTAGCTGGCAATGAAGATAACAGCTTTTCAGCATCCTGAAAGAGGAAATTAGAACCACACTTGAAAAATAATCTCCTTATAAATGTGTCTTATTGATAGTATCTTCATTTTTACAGGGTAATTTTTCATTGTCTAATGCAAAGAATTTACAACTTTTTCTAGTCGAGACACATCCCATTTGCAGGCTCCTGCTCAGCTAAATTTGTATATTAGGACTGGCAAAGAGATTGACTTTGATGCTCAATAGAGAAGGGGGAAACAATCCCATGCAAGTCACTGTTCAAATTTAAGGAAGCAGCTGCAAAATAAAGTTACAAATCTCTGAAGTACATCTTGCTTTTAGGTGTAAGTTTCAGGTGAGATATATATCCTGTGTATTAGAGAAGTTATGGGTAAACCCCTGGATTCCAGGGATTGCAGACTTCAGTTAACTTCTTAGATAGCATAAACTATAACCACAGGTATCAGCATAGTCCTATGCAGTGCACTGAGCAGTTACAGAGCACAGAAAAATTCCTGTGCAGCACTGGAAGATGTGCAGCCTGGTTTAACTTGGTTACCCACTACCCAATTTAAGTAAGTACAAGACATCTGTCTCAGGCTACATAGACAAGCAATGTCAGGCTGGTGTATCAGCAGGTCAAAGAGCTCTGATATATTTGGGTTGGGTAAACAAGGGCACCCAGAGGATGACACCTAAGCTCTAGGTCTTTAATTTAAGACCCAATCACAAGATGCTTCTTGTTCCCCTCTCTGCTGGCAGAAATGCCCTGACCCCACTGAAGTTAACTTAAAGCAGATAAAGATGAGGCCCAGCAACAGATCCCACTACATGAATCTAATTTGGATCCCACATAAATCATTCTATACAAACATCCATCCAAGAAAACAACCCAAGATACCCACAGATCTGCAGCTACATTTGCTAACACCAGCTGAGCATCAGACTCCCTCGGACTTTCCCCCATCCCTAGCTGCAAGAGTCTCCTACAGTCAGGGCCCCCAGTGCTAAGCTGGGAATGAGACATTTGTCTGAGCCAAATGCAAAGACTCCCTGAATATTTAAAGAGAGGTTTCAGTGGGTCTGAGATGTGTCACTGAGCCACTTCCCAATGCCAATTCCCAGCACATCTGTGACAGACACCCCTGCATCCTTCAGGGGTCACATAATTGAGGATGTGAGGAACCAGCCCGAGGTTTCCCCCTGCATCCACAACAGCATCCTCTGCCTTCAGACAATCACAAATGCTGCCTTCCCAGCCATGCCCTAATGGGTGTGTATGTGTGTTTGTGTAACCCTTGGACCACACCAGCCACCCTGGTTCCTCCCAGGAGCCATATCCCTTCACCTCCTGCATGAAAAGGTCACTGGATGCAGCATTGAGATCACTTCCAGCTGCATTGCACTGTCTCCAAACCAGGTCTAACTGCAGATTTCAAACCTTGCCTCCCCTCCCTTTCACACTGCCATTGGAGGAGGTGATGAAATACAGAGGAAGTTTCTGCACTCCAGGGCCAAATCTTGCAGAGTTTCCAGTGATTTTCACACTCATGTGGCACCCAGCATTTCCATCCCATGCCCATGGTTATTTCTGGTCACTGGATGTCACGGAGCAAGGGGACCCAACCCTGGGGCCATCCCAGAGGGGAACCCTCCGCCCAGCACAGCCAAAGGCTGGCGTGACATGAATCAATGTTTTCAAGAGACCGGAGATCATGGGTTTGCCCATCAGGGTGGCCCCTCCGCTTCTGCTTCCTGTTTTGGCAGACACTGCTGGGTGTGAGGTTTTTCCTTGCTACCATGGACTTCTTGGGAAAAGAGTTCCAGAGAGGAAAGTGGCAGTGCCAGCAGATAGGATGTCTGCCAAAATCACAGACCAAGAGAAGCATCTGTTCTCCAGCACTTGTGGCAGCTCAGCTGGGCACCTCCTTCCAGCACACACCATGGCCCCAGACCATGTCTGCTGCTGGAGGATGTCCCCACACTGGACCTGCATAGATGCATAGCCCCTCCAAAAGTTGTACAGCCACACAGGTGCTGAGTGTGGGCATCAGCAGCACCAGCAAAGCTCACAGTTCACACTCAGCTTTAAATCTCTGGACCATTTTTTTACATTTTGCTTTAGACCAAAGCTATCCAGTGTAAAACACAAATTGTCCCAAGCACAGTAACTAGGCACTTGGACTTTCTACCTGCCCCACTTCCTGCCCCACATCAGCCTCCCAGGAAAGGGGGAAGAGGTAGGCTCTGCAGGACCACAATATTTTGATTTTCTGCCTGCAGGGCAACTGCTTCAACCCAGATCTCATCCAGATGTGTGCAGAAGATGCTTCCCATTGAGGCTATCTGAGCAAGGGACAGCCCAGCCCTCACAGCCTTCACAGACCTCTACAAGGGCCCCCCACAGCCACTGCTGTCACCCAGGCATCCCTTGTCTGCCCTCCAGCCAGCCCCTGCTGTGGCAGCACACATGCTTCCCTGGGTAAAAGGCTCACCACACCACACTCCATGGCCAGGGATGCCGGTGCCTAGAAATCAGGAACAGAAATCAGGAAAACAAATCATAGAATCATAGAGTAGTTTGGGTCGGAAGAGACCTTTAAAGGTCATCTAGTCCAACTCCCCTGCAATGAGCAGGGGCATCTTCAACTACATCAGGTTGCCCAGAATCCTGTCCAACCGGACCCTGAATGTATCCAGGGAGGGAGCAACTCTCACCTCTCTGGGCAACCTGTTTCAGTGTTTTACCACCCTCATCATAAAATATGTCTTCCTTATCTATAACCTGAATCGGCCTTTCTTCAGTTCCAAACCATTACCCCTTGTCCTATCGCAACAGGCCCTCCTAAAACCTTCGTCCCCATCCTTCTTACAGGCCCCCTTCAAGTACTGAAAGGCTCAAGAAGGTCTCCCACCCACAAGTGGAACACAGAGTTTCAGAGGCTTTGGGGTAAGGAAGGAAGCCTGTCTCTCCCAGTCCCTAGGCAGGGAGTCGACCCCCGCTCTGAAGGTGCTGGATGGTATTGAAGCCTCCTGGGAGTGCCGTGAGCCCTGCTCTGGGGAAGGCACAATGCAGCACCCAGATACAGCCAGCTGTGCTTTCAGGCATGCACCTCACCCCCGACAGCCTGCTGGGGGGCAATGCCCTGCTCAGAAAGCAACGCTTTCAAGTATCATGGAATATCCTGGGTTGGAAGGGATCTATAGGGATCATGAAGTCCAACACCTGTTTCTGCACTGGACTACCTCAAAAGTCACACCATGTGTCTGAGAGCATTGTCCAGATGCTTCTTGAGCTCTGGTGGGCTTGATGCCATGACCTTCCCTGGGGAGCCTGTTCTATTACCCAACCACCCTCTGGACGAAGAACCTTTTTTTAATATCCAACCTAACCTCCCCTGACACAGCTTCAGGCCAATCCCTCGGGTCCTGTCACTGGTGACCAGTGAGATGAGATCAGTACTTGCCTCATCTCTTCCCTTTGTGAGGAGGCTGTAGGCTGTGATGAGGTCTCCCTAAGCCTCCTCTTCTCTAGGCTGAACAAGTCAAGTGGCCTCTATTGCTCTTCATATGGTTTCCCCTCCCAACCCTTCACCATCTTTTTTGCCATCCTTTGGACACTAACGGCTTTATGTCTTTCTTACACTGTGGCACCCAAAACTGCCCCCAGCACTCGAGGTGAGGCCATCCCAGTGCAGAGCAGAGCGGGACAATCCCCTCCCTTGCTCAGCTGGCAATGCTGTCCCTGATGCCCCCCACGACACCACTGGCCTCCCGGCTGCCAGGGCACTGCAGACTCCGCTCAGCTTGCCATCGACCAAGAGCCTCAGGTCCCTTTCCTCATTCCCCGGGCTGCTTGCAGATCCAGAAATGACCACTCCAGGTGCAGAACATGGCATTTTTGGAGGGACCTGCTCTATCCCTGACGGTGGGTTTCCAAGCCTTGCAGTGGGACATATCCCATAGCCAAGCCCTCGGGCAGTGAGCCCAGGGTGCCGCATTCACCGGTCTGTCGGGACAGGGCGCCGGGGCTCGGCTCCTCTGCAGGGACAGACCCTCGGGGCCAGGCACCCCGCTGCCGGCCCTTCCCCACCGGAGGGGATTTCTCGGTTCCCTTCGCTCGGGGGGAGGTGCAACTGGAGTTTCCCAGCAGCCGGGTCCCGCCCCGCCCTCCTCCCCTTATAGCCGGGCTGCCCCCGCCCCGGCCTCAGACCCTCTGCCAGTGCCGGTGACAGCGCCAGTGGTCCCGTGTCCAGCCCCGCCGCCCGGAGCCGCCGCAGAGTAAGTCCGTCAGTGCTCCATGCCGCTGCCCGGAGCTCGGGTCCTTCCCCTTCCCCGGCGGGCCGGCGTCTCCCGCTTCTCCCGAGCCGCTGCCCCGCTCCCGCCTCACTTGCCGGGGAGCTCGGGGGCTCTCTGCTGGGTCCGAGAGTGGGGAACGAGTGGCAGATGCTGAAGGGTGGGTTGCTGGACACGGGGACAGGTTTCAGCTCCACCTTGTAATTATCAGCGTGGGGAGTAATTGGGACCGCTGGCAGAAGGACAGCAGCTCCAGGCATATCCCAGGGCTGGGCACCACGGGGATATGTGCCTGGCAATTCCATTGTGACAGCTGGGTCTGATTTCTGCTGCTTTTCCCCAGAATTTCAGGGCACAGGCTCAAGCAGTGACTAATGTAAACCGTTCCCCTCTTCCTACCCCTCCACCTTTCAACACCTTTCCCAAAATCCAGATGTAGGTCTTGGGCACCAAAGCATCCTGAACCCAGATCTGGCACTGGGTTCCAGATCCAGCATGGCACTTCTGCCCTCTCCACTTTGTCTCTATTCAAAGGAAGTGGTTTTCCCCCAAACCACAGGAAAGTAATTGGATTGTGATTCACTCAGCTTGGCTGCGCTGAAAAAACACCATTTCAGAGCCTGGACCCTGGATGGTCCCAGGCAGCCCCTGTGACTTGCACCCTGCCAGGGTCACTGTGCCAAGCTGGCACATTTCTGCATTGCCATGCTTGCCCTTTTGTGACTGCTCTTTCTTAGAGAAGTCCCACAGACCCTAGGACTTGCTTTTTCCCAGAGCACTGAAAAGCCTGTGGAAATTCCCTTCTATCCTTGTGCAGCAGCCCCATGTCCACTGCATCAGCTCCTCAGCACAAATTGAAAAGTTCAGCCCTGGGGTTAGGATCTTTGCTGTGCAGGATTTCTCTTTGAGGCTGCTGCAAAGTAAGGAAGAGACTTTCTGTGACTGAAGCATATGGCTGATCTAAAAGCCATGGTCCCTCACCATCACACCCGAGTTCAGAGCAGAAAACCTGAGGAAAGACTCATTCTCCAAACTATCAGCTGCCTGCCCCCACCAAGGGACTTTGAGGCTTTCCAGCTCTGATAGAGCAAATCACAGGGGAGCAGAGAGCTCAGGTTTGGGTTTGCTTCATTCACCCTCTCTATAAAAAGATGCCTGGAAAGCCAAAGAATTTGAAAGTGCCAAGAGAAGCTCCCAGGGAATTTGTTTATCTACTCAGTTGCTGTTCGCTCTAGCAGTGAACTTTGCAAACTCCAGGCCTTAAAGAAGGATTTGGCTGTGGAACTGTATTATGAAAACAAAACTCTAGACAGCAGCAGCTGGATTTTCTTTCAGCAGCAACAGTTCAAAATTATGCTGCTCAGATTTGAAGCAAGAAGGAAAAAAGGAGGGTATTATAGTACATTCTCTCTGCTTTTTCCCAATAACAGTATATATATATATAGTTTTCTCTGTTTGAAAAATTCTCACAAGAGGAGATGCTGATTTATAGGACAGTTTTCAGGTGTGTGTCAGTAATTTAGGGAAATCAGATTCTCATTGGGAAATGACTGATGCACTGCACAGCTCCATCTACACGTGGTTTAACGCTGTCTCACACCAGGTGAGATGCTCTGGAGTCCTCTGCCTGCTCTGCCACTGCCATTCCCCTGAGTCCCTTGGGTTCCCTATCACCCCCAGCCCTATAGGGGTGCCTGGTGATGCTCAGGCACATGGACTGAGTCCTCTGGGGGGGTTCTGCTCCTGCCTTGGCTTCTTTACTGGAGACAAGTTTTGTTTTCCCTCAGCTCCCCGTTAGGAGCAGAGCTTGGCCACCATCAGGATGCTGCTGGACCACATTGGGTGGTGGGTGTCTCACAGGGGTCTGCAGACAGGACTATGGATGTGAGCAGCACAGTAAAGTGCCAAGGTGGGGCTCTGGGTGGCCCAGCTCTTCTATGGACTGTGATTTCCCAGGCAGAGCCAAGTGAGAGCCTCCAGCTTCGTGGTGTCTCCGTTCAGTACTTAACACAGGTAACAAAAATTGTAGAGGGAAAAACCCCCACTTCCTAGGAGGGCTCCTAACTTGCAAAGGTTGGGTCTGGCATCTCTCTGGACTCTTTGCTTTGATGAATTAGCAGTTTATTTAGGTGTCACCACATGGTCTGAGGTACACTAAACTCGGACTGTCTGCACTGCTCTTCTCCTTCAGAGATGGCTTGGCCCAGTGCAATATTCTGATGTGGGCAGGGATAACCACTTTTCCACAGGGAACAGATGGGGAGAGACACGGCTGATGCAAATACAGAGAATGAACTCTGCTAGATAACTCTGGGTTTCTGAGAGGCTGTGGGAGAGTGGGAGATATCCACTGAAATAAGATATAAATCCTCATGACCTAGGATGTCAGCAGGCTGGAGAGTACCAAAAATCCAAACAAATGCTTGTTAATACTGGCAGCAGCTCAGGAAAAAGAAGTCAAGAAAAAGTTCAGCAAAAAATTTCAGAATAGGGGTAGTTAATAAATCTCTTCCCCTGAATTCTCTCTGGCACACCATGAGCTGCCCCTCACCAATGAGGTCATTCTGCCTGAAAGCTGTTTCCTTTGAGGAAGAAAAGGAGAAAATGGGAAGCCACTGTGCCCAGAGTCTGGGCTGGGTCCTTCTGTGTCTTGACTCTGCTCCAAGTGTTTCCTTTGCCCTTGCTGCCCACCTCAGAAAAGCTCCAGCTCGGAGGCAGGTGCTGTGGTCAGCAGAGAGCTCGCTGTATCCCACTACAGCTATGCCAGCAGTCACAGCACCACAGCCCCAGTGCTGCAGGGCCTCTGGGCAGGGTAGCAGAGGATGCTCTCTGAGCTGTGCTGCTCTTCAGGTTGGAAACCAGAAGCTGAATATACTGTGTCAAAAATAATTGGAGCTAAAGGCTCCCCTGGCACAAACCATATTGCCACATAACAATAATGAGGATGACAATGATAACAGTAAATTAGTAATAATACTGAGTTGGGAACAACGTCAGCTCTTGACCTCAAGTCATTACATTTCCCAAGACTTGAATTGGAGTTCTGTGCCTGGGAAATGATTTAGCATTTCTCCTGCTAAAAAAAATTAGAAGCCTGCTGGAGTTTTAGCGAGCTTTGATTTGTGAGAAGAGCACAGGCATACAGGAGCAGCCTGTGGCCATCCAAGTCAGAGCCAAGCTCCTGGCCTGTCCTGTCTGCTGCACTGGGCAGGAACACATGCTGACAGAGGCAGGAGGTGCAGTGCTAGCACAGCATCTCCTGCCTGTGCCCCCCAGATGTAACCAGTACCACCTCCTTTTAGCTGAGCATTTCTTGCAGAAAGTGTTGGTGTTTTTTTTCTATAAGAGGCATTTCCTTCAGTAAGAGCTTGGCTATCGAACAATAAAGAGAAGAGATGGATGGGGAGTGTTTGGTACCCCTTGACATTAAGACTAGGGCTGCATTTCAAGGCAGAAGTGAGAGCTGGGGTTTGCTGGTATTTTCTGCTGCAGATACAAACACAGGCCAATGAGCAGTGGCACATGATAATCACTGGGCAAGAGTTCAAGCTGGCCAAATGTGAGAGAGCATGGCAGCTATTGCATTGACAGCCTTTCCCAGGTGCTTGAGGCTGGCTCTTTTTGAGCACTACCAGGACAAAGTTCTGACAGACGTTAAAAACTCAGCTTTTAACCAGCTTAATCATTCCCTTATGGACTCTTGTATGTGTAGCGTCACTTCGATGCTTTCCAAAGATACATTGCATTCATCTTGTCATTGAAGAAGAACCAAAATTCTTTGAAGTCCCCCTTTGTGATCATCATTCATCAAAATGAAAGACCTTGGCCTTTTGGAAAGGGAGAGGTACTTTCTTTGGTTAGAAAACAAATAAACGAAAAAAGCCCAATAAATGCTTTGATGAAATAATAGGGAGAAAAGACTCAGCTGAGTCTGAGTCTGTGCTTGAACAAACAGGAAGGAAGGGATTTGGCAGAATTAATCTAAACAGAGTGTTGTATTGGGAAATGCAGGTTAGGAAAAGAGCCCTACAAAAATTAAGTCCAAATGACTCACAGAGCATGCCTGTTACTATGATTTTTGGTTGGTTGGTTGTTTTGTGGTGGGTTTTTGGGGGGTGTTTTTTGGTTTTTGTTTTTGTGGTGGGTTTTTTTTGTAGTGGAAATGTAACAAATAGCAGCTCTTTTCCACTGCTTTCAGGATTCTAGTGGGGCATCCTCAGTAGGGTAGCTGGAGTGGACTACAGGGGGCTTCCTTCCCCCTCCCCACCTCAGTACATGTGCTGGGGAAAGATGTAGGTGCACAGATTCAGCCATGGCACAGCTGCTGGCTAACCTGGGATTAGCTCAGTTGGTTTGAGTATGGTGCTAATAATGCCTTGGTGGTGGGTTCAGTCCCTGTATGGGCCATTCACTTCAGAGCTGGAACTGGTGATCCTTGTGGGTCCTTTCCAGCTCAGACTATTCTGTAACTCCTGTCAGCTGAGCTCTTGTGCTCAGGCCCCCTTTGCTTGCTCATGCAAGCGGAACTCCTTCCCAAATGAGTTCTCATCTTTGTTGTGTTTAAAAAGTAGTAGCATTACTGACCCTGAACATGGCCTGGCATCCAAAGCAGGGAGAAGGAAAGCTCTCAGCAAAGCCAGGCTCTCACTGCTCTCTGTACCACTCAGCTGCTACCACTACCTTGGTGCTTCAAAGCTCTCCAAGCTGCCAGGAGCCAGCAGGAGGAAACACAATTAAAATGAAAAGCCACAATCTTCCAGTCAGTTTGCCCAGAAACAAGTATCACGTTTTGTGTCAGCATGACACATACCAACAGTGTAAACTTCACAAGGCTATTTGAAGATCACCACATTGTGGCCTTATAACTAAAGCCAAATTCTTCCTTTATCTAAAGTCTAATTTTTCTGCCATTACTCAGTACAAGTGAACCAAAACTTGACTGAGTGTTCTTCCTACAGATGTGCTTCGGTCTCCTAGAAAGTCACTTTAAATAAAGCGTTATTAAAATAAGATTTGGAAACGATGAGTCACTTTATTTATTTGCAATAATTGCATAATTATAATCATTACACAAGTGGTTATAGTTATGCAAATAGATACTTAGCAGTATATTGAATTATAGAGGAACATAATTCTAAATATGAATTCCGAAAAGAAGTTGTAACAATAACAAATTTCTGTTAATTATTTGTAATGTAGGAGTGTTGGTGGTAGAGCAGGACTCTGGCAGGATCGTGTCTGTTTAAACAAGGCTAAACTACCCTGATCCTCATGCCTTGTTCCCACTTACCCTGAGCACAGATTAGAAAAAAAAGGCCCTGAGGAAGGTGGGAATTGATCCTGATGCCATAATTGATCCCGATGCCCATGTTTTGTGTTTGCTTTGAATAGGCACAAGACACTTGTCCCACCCACATCATTCATGTGCACCATCCATGCCCTTGTCCATAGTCACACAGCATCCCATGGGAGAGCCTGACAAGCTCAAGGTCTCAAATCAGGACACCTGAATTTAAAATGGCTCTTTGATTTTCTCTAAGTTAGACCAGAGAGCTGCTTCCATTCTCTCCATTGCCCAGGATGGTGTTGCTGAGGAACTCTCCTGAGCTGTGCTCACACCAGACCTGTAGCATTGTCCATGTTGCCCACACATATGCCTTGCCACACTTTCTCCATGGTATTTTTCTTCCTAACTGTTGTAATCTGATCTGGGTTTTTTGGGGTTTTTTTCTGAAATTTACAGGCTAGAAGGAAAATGTTGAAAATGTTACCTTTTCTCCAAAGTGGTCCTTTTGGAATACGCAGTGGATCAGAGGGTTGCATTGATGCAAAAAGGCCATTTGAAAACACTTCAGCATCAGTAGCTGAGCAAGTCCCTGCCTGTCCTGAACCTTCTGCAGATGAGATCTGGTCCAGGGACCAGGAGAAGATGAGTGAAAGACCAGAGGCAGCCTGCAGAGCTTCACGTGCCTCTTCCATCACAAGCAATGAGAGTTGCATCTCTGCTGGAGACAGCCCTGAAAAGGGGAACAAAGGAATAAAGGGAATGCTTAAAAATGCATTTAAAATAGTTAAAAAGACCAAGCCACCCAGTGGTAAGTGCTCCTCCATCCTCCTTGCACCACTTCATGGGCCATAGTTACCTCTAGAGGGGCTGTTTGAGGTGGAGAATTGTCCCCTAGGGAAACAAAGGTACCGATTGTTTGGTGGGACTTTTCCAAGAAGCCTGGGGAAAATTGGGCTGAGGGAGACTGTGCCCCTTAGTCCTTTGGTACCAAGGGCCCAGTCCTTGAGGAACTGTCAGTTTGCAGGTTTTCTGTCAAAAACAAAACTTATTTCTACCTCTCATGGGGGCACAGAGAACTGTGGGTGGGTGAGAAACCAAGGTGTAACTCTCAGCTCTGTTCCTCCATCTCCTCCTACAAAGTCTCATTGTTTTAGTACAAATTATTTCAATTCCAGACAAGCCCTTACCTGTCTAATTGGCATCTCTTTCTCCATGTGTCAAATGTTTTCCCTAGCTGGTGGTTTTCCTTCTTGGCCTTGAATTTGCTGCTAAAAACAGGCCTTTTGTACCTTTGTTCTGACCACTACATTGCCCCATCCCCAATGTATTTTTTTTTAAGCAACCAGATATTTTAAAGCAACCAGAATTGCAGAAAATATTCCAGATGAGACACCACCAATGTGTGGTACAATATAGTCCCATTTTCCTATCTCAGCTGGATATCCCTCACTGAGTGCATCCTGGGGTCATAACTGATGTGTTCACCATCACCTCCCAGTACAGATTTACTAATTCTCCAGGCGTCTCTCTTCCTCCTCCATCTCAAGCTGGTTCACATCCAGCTCGCAGCAGAAAATCCTATTTGTTGCTAAGTAACTTTTGTTCTATTGAATTTGTATCTTGTGTTTTGTGCCATTAAATTTCAGCCCTTTTACTATTCAAGTTATGCCATTGTTCCTGTAAAATACACCGAGCCCTCAGTTTCGATAATGTCTCTGAACTTTGTGCAATCAGCAGATGCCAATAGGGCACTCCCAGCTTCTGTGCCACAATCTCTAAAGACAATATGAAGTAAGATGAGTTTCATGAATAATGTAAGCTTTCTCCACCCTGGGTCCTCCATGCAAACATTACACACCTAACAAATCTTATTTTGGGATGTAACTTTTCCATTTTAACTAATAATTTCCCACATTGCACTGTCTCATGTAACGGGCTGTAAGAACCAGAACTATCAGATAAGACAGTTCAATTGTATTTTTCTTGCCTGCTAAATGTGTCCTCCCAAACAATTTCACAGGTCAGGTTGTGCCAAATCTATTTCTGGAAAACCCATGTGGTATTTCCTTTAGCACATCTTATTCAGTTACATCTTTCCATCTACATTATTTCTAAAGCCATGCTTCTGACTTGAGATCATATTAATGGAAAGGGGGATGAGCAATAACTAACTAACTAACTAGCTATCTCCACAAGGCTAAATTTTGGAAAAAATTATAGGTGGCTCATGAATAGCTGTCCATATGTAACATACTGGTGATGGGTGTTCAAATTTCCATTGCCCCAGTTAAAAGCAAGCTAGAAATAATCTGATCTTTAAATAAACAGATTTTCTGTATGGTGAAGGAGCCCAAGAGCTAGCATTTTGGAAATATAAGCATTTTTAAAAAAATATTCCGGAGCCATCATTCGGTATAAAACAGAAGTCTAAATCTTCACTCTTGGTTAAAGAAATGCTGTTCTTTTTTCACCAGTCAAACAAGTAATGGATCTCCTTGGAGAGCAAAAGCTTTGTGATGCCATTCAACATCTGATTGTCCTGGAGAAGAGCCTGTCTAGCAAAAGTGAGGAGGGACTGAACACCAGCCAGAAAGACATCGAGTCTGTCTATGAAGTTCTGAAGCACAAAGTCTTCAGCATCTTGAAAGATTCTGTGCTGCTTGCGAAAACAAACCCAGACCTGCTGCAGCAGGCAGTGGAGGCTCTGAAAGAGCAGGAGAAAGAAGATCAGAATTACATGTCAGAGAATCCACTTGACCAAAATATACAATTTAGACCTAGAAAATGGAAAGAGCTTTGGATGGCCACAGTAAAGGAGTCGGTAGAGGCTCGAATGAAAGACACAAGCCGTACTCTTAGAACTGAGAACCTCTCTGCAGTTGGTCAGAACCTCTTGCACATGGGAAAGACAATGAAAGAAGATTTGACAGTGGTTGCCAAGTACATTAAGCAGCTTTATCCTCCTGAGTTTAATGTGTTCAGCATATATGCAGAACTCTACCACAATTATTTTGCCTCCCAGGCAAAGAAAAATGCTGAGATTCATCTGGAAGACAAGGATATTTACCTTCTTCTCTCATGGGTGCACAACTTTTATCCAAAGTAAGTGAGGCTTTTATACATGTTTAACCCTGGCAATCAACACAGGCTCATTAGCTGCAAAGCCAGGCATTTGCTTGATTTATGAATTGGTATCACTGCGATGCAGTCCAGCAGCTGGCTAAGTTCTGGTGTTACTGATGATGTTCTGATACACACTCCTGGCTGGGACGCACTCAAGGCTGCTACTCTGTAAATGCAGGGTCTGTAAATCCCACCATTCTGGCTTCTGGGCAACAGACACACATGTTCAGGGCTTCATTTGTGGGGTAAATTGGTCAGGTTCATTGCCTTGATATCTATTCCAGTTGCAGACCTGGCCTCACTCTTGGAAAATTTGGAAATTTCAGCCCTTTGTACCAGAGGGTAGACAATAAATAGAACAACCTGAGATGCAATTATCCCGGGCATGGAGAATTTTGCTTAGGTGTTACCCACAGTCTATGTATTCCTCACTTTTAGGAGAGCCAGGGGTGCACCCCTGGGAGAGGACACCATCAGCCAAGGGTCCCCACAAACCCTGTGTGCTATAGAACTGAAAATATTGCTTGTTGTGGCTAAAAGTACTGGGTAGATAATTGAGGAGTCTCACTTCTTAGGTGGAAACCAGTAAAGACACCAGCAATGTCTTTTCTATTCTGTTCTATTTCTATTCAACTTTCACCTCCACTTTTTCCTTATCATGTTTCACTGATGAGTATAATGATTCAGTGTTGATCCCGGAAGTTTTCCACTGCCAGTGTTATGCTTTAGGTCAGGATATTCAGGCCTGAACCAGCCTGTGTTTGGAAATCAGCAGCTGTGAGGAGCAGGGCTCAGCCAGAGCAGCTCAGCCTGGCACTGGGGACAGTGTTGGCCAGGGTAGCAGCTGCCTTGAGAGTGTTCCCAGAGGCCATGTCCAGGTGTCTGCTGAGGGACCACCTCCCAGCCATCAAACACCAGCTTTTCATCTGCTCACCTCTCTGTATTGATGGAGAGAGGTCATATCCAGGGGCTAGACCCCCATGCTTGCTTCAGGTCTCCCATCCCCACCAGAGCACAGTGGCTGGTACTCAGGAGTTTGACAGACCATGACTCCATTCCCAGGGTTGCTTGTCCCACCCTCACAGACCTCACCCCTGGCACATGTTCATTCAGCTTCTCCAAGTCCTGCCTGGACTAAGGACAATGTACATTTCCATCTGTTTTTTCACTGATATCCTCAAAAAGTGTTAGTGATTTGCATCAACAACTGTCTTGAATTACACTGCCCTTGGAAAATACAATTGTTTGGCTTTTTTCATTCCAGAGAAATGAGAAAAGATCATACTTTAGCCATGGAGTTGGATAAAGTTAAGCTTGGAAGCCTTTTGCCATCAAGTCTGAGCAAAGAGCTTGAAAAGAAGTACCTTGACAGTGAAGAGGTAAGAAAGGTTCAGCCACCCCTCTTCTTCCCTTCACTGCTCCCACATGACTCCTCGGAGAAGCTGTGACTTGTCCTGCACACACTTCTTCACCAGTGAGCCACACACCCTACACACCCTTCCAGGGAGAAGCAAAAGCTTTTGTTTGTTTTTGGGGAACAGGTCACCTTTCTGCTAGATGGGACTTGCAGAGCAAACTTCTGCTTAGCCCTGGGAGCCATGAGAAAAGAACTGCTCTGTTCTTGTAAACCATGTGGTAGGAACAGGGGGAAAACCCAACAACAGATCTTTAGGGGAAACTTTCCAGTTGTCTGATAAATCTCCAGAGGGATTTATGATCCCTCTCACAGGAATCTCTGGAGGATCTTGGATTACTCTTGGTCTCTGCAGAGGTGCCAGACCCTGGGTGAGCGCAAAGCATGGAGATCTGGTCTTGAAAAATCTGTTTCTTTGATGGAGAATTGTCTGGTCTGCAGAAAATAAAAGTTGCTCTGGTTTTTGTTTCCCTTAATGGAAACAAGCAATTTTTACAGTACTCCCATAGCGTAGTGCTTTTGGCATTTGGGGCTGGAATTCCCGGAAAATGAGAAGACAAGTTCCAAGTTCAGATGTAGTCCATGATGGTTTGCATATGGGAGAGGTGGTGTGAGGTCTGCAGAGCGCATGAATGGGGCACTGGGGGATCAGCAATACGTACCAGACACTGCACAGACCATTTCCAAAGCCTCCCTGCAGCACACAGGGGTCAGAGCAGAGAAAACCTGAGAGCATTTTGTTTCCCACAGCGCTTGTGTGTTGTCAGAAGTGCTCATGAAAAAGGATTGCAAAACCAGGTAGCTCTGAGTGTGACACACGCAGCATGTGGTTGGGGGAATTTGGGCTCTGGCACATGTAGCTGCCGCAACCTTCCTACTCACTGCTCCCTTCCCTGACTTCCTGATCCCCCTTATGTGGTGGTGTGATGGGATCTTCATTCCCACCCTGAATACTCAACTCACTGTTGCATAGATGGATATCGTGAGGGGGTTGTCCTTGTTGCTGTGAAGTCGTGGGTCAAGCATCTCCTAACGAGGAGCCTTCATTTCCCAGCCAGGGCTGAGGAAAAGTCTGCTGAGCCAAGCAGAAGGTGGGGGGTGAGTAAAACCTGCATAAGGCAGGAGCTGTTGCATCCATGTTGTGCTAAATGCTGTTGTTCTTCCTTCCCTAAAGGTTACTGTCAAAACTTCGCTGAGCAGATGTTTAGATAAAGAAATCCAAAGATGGAAAGAAGACAAGGAACCAGAGAAGCTAAATGGGCATTTTCAGAGTGAACTACTGGGAATATTTGTTATCCAGGTAATACAGAGCTATATTAAAAAAAAAAAAAAACAACTGCATCCTTTACCTACTTAGGATTTGAGACCAACTATGGTCAATGCAGAAAAGGAAAAGGCCAAGTCGCTTGTGTAGAGTGGTAGCAGAGGTGGGTGGTACAGGGAGGCCCAAAACCATGGTCTGTCTCGGGCCTGGTGTACCATGTGATGGAGGCAAACACCTCTATAAGCAAAACGAGAAGAAAAACTGCTTTCATTCTCCCTGTGCAGTTTCTTATGCATCCCCAGCAGCAGAGAGACAGGAGACAGGCTCAGCTGATTGGGAAATGGGGAGTCTGTTTCTTCCTCCCAGGGAAGGCGCCACAGGCAGAGCTGCCCCTTTCCACACTTCGCTCTCTCCCTCCTCTGGCTGCAGAGGATTTGTTGAGCTTATTTTTAAGAAATAAACCTTTCATATGTTGAGGTTGTCGTGATTAAATTGTTTATTTAAATGCAATCTAACAACATTCAAAAAAAAAAAAGGAAACAAAACCAAGTATACTTACATTGCATACTTTCTCAGCTGTTTTCTAGATTTTCTTCATGGTTCTTTTGAACCTACCAAATTAGTATAGCTGCTCTGTATGGTCCCTGGCTCAGTTGCAGGTGGGGGATGTGGGAGAGCTGGATGCTGTTACCTCAGTAAAGGATCTGCAGCCTCTTTACCCAGAGAACCTGGCCTTTTTGGAGCAGGCGACATTTAAAACTGATCTCTTGTTTGTTAGAGTATCTACAGTGGCCAGAAGCGAGCTGAGGACATCAGCAAGGCCGTGGGTGAGGAGCTGTCCCGTCGGCTGCTGAAGGAGCTGCCAGCCTTCCTGAGGAGGTGAGGTGGTGAGGGGCTGCGGGCAGCGGGGCCGGCACAGCACCTGCACAACCACTCACCCACCTCTCCTCTTCCCATCTCCCCTCCAGCTACAGGGATGCCTTTGAAGACTTCAAGGAGAAAAGCAAGAAGCACAGATACTATAAACCTATACTGATTGCAAATATTAACAACTGCTGGAATTTCAGGTAAGGGTCCAGAATAAAAGGTTTTGCTCCTTCCTCTGCAGGCAACGTATAGTAATGTGATAGAGGGGAGGTACTCCAGAGTGAGGAGAGGTAGGTCCATCTGCCTGCAAAAGGTTTGGAGACCTCTGAATTTCTCTCTCTCGCCTCTGAGGATAGACTATTCTGACCTGGCTGATATTTCCTTGCAGAGAATACACAGAGAAATACATGGCAGAAGAGGACGACAGTAAAGCTGATATCCTCAGCACTCTCACTGACATTGAAAACAGCGGCTTTGATGTGCTGCTTCAACAGCTCTTTGCCCAGCTGAAGGTACCATATCTGTGCCCCACACCCTCCTGCCCCATGGCTCAGCTGGTGCCAGGGCAGGGCATGTTCTCCTGCAGTGCTATCTGTTGCTCAAATCTCTGATTCAAATCAGCCAAGTTCAGAAGGGGCCAGGGCACAGGATTGGTCCTAACCCACACTGCTGCCGGAAAACTCCCACTAAGCTCTCCTTGAGCTGGTCCTCAAACCTGCAGGCAAAATGGGTGCAGTGATATAGGCATGACTCTGCAGGTGAACATAAAATCTGCTGATGGCATCTGAGACAACAGCTGCAGCAGGGAGAGTCTCAGCCTGCAGCTGTTTACTCTCCACACTGTAGGAAGCCTTCACTAATGGCATAAACTGCAATTGCGCAGCTTTTGGCTTCTCCATAAAGGTGACCTGAAGGGCATTTTTGTACTTTTGGCTTCCTTTTCCTTTTCTTTTCCTTTTTTTTTTTTTTTTTGTTTATATATATAACACAAACTTTTTAAGTTGAGCAGTTTTGGTGGATGAGAAGGAAGCGTAGGAGTCAGGAATGTTCAGCCACAATCTCTCCTGCTTTCTCTGTAGAGCCTTTTGGAAGGCATGAGAGAACATGGCTGGGTTTTTTTTTCATTTTCGTGTTTATTTAATGTGGCTGAGAAAAATTATGATTGAATAAATCTCATAAGGATTCATTTTTTTTCCTCTGATGGTTCCTTAATTCTCTAATCAGACGAGACAGTGAGGAAAAAAAAAAGGCAGAAATAATTAAAACACCTCCAATACGAACTTTTCAAGCCCTTGATCTTCTCCACCATGAGGAACCATGAAGGGGACACAGCCCCTTGTTCCCCTGTCCCTGTAAGGCATCACCACACATCCCTGCCCAGGACTACATGCCATGCTCTCACTACATAGGATACTCTACATGTAGAAATGACAAATATACACGTGCATAGAATTTGTTTGAAGTAGCTCAGCAGATTTTCCTTTTTTGCAGCCAATGTACAAGAAGTTTACAGAGAATAAGTGGGACTCCAGCAGTGAAATTATGAATGAGATCATTAAAACCACCAGCAAACATATTTCAGACTTCCAGACCTTAAAGGACCCATTTTACCACGTAAGTCTGAGAGAAATATCGGAGGGATTCTGGGATGCTGAGGCTGCATTTTCAGCCCTGATCCTCAGTGGCTTGAGTTGCCTTGACCTCTGTTGAGCTGTTGAGCTGGCCTGGCATCAGGAAGCCTTTCAGGCAGAGTTTCCATCAGTGTGCAGTTTACCCAGATTAGGCACACAAATCTCACCCCTCTCTGACAGAAGCAGACTCCTGCAGCTCTGCTGCACTGTTTGCAGAGCAAACCGCCCCTGATGCAGAGAAAGTGCTTTAGAGACCACCCAACACGTGGCTTTATTTACGGATTTGGTTTAGCAATCTTGAAACAAGGACGCAGTTGCACGGCTCAGTCTCATTGCTCCTTTGATTGCCCTAGGGACTGAAGGAGGTGGATGCAACTGGGACAACTCCCAGAGAACTGAGCCAGAACCATATGCTCACTGGTGCTGGAGTATATATGAAATATCATCATATAAGACAGTATTTGGTTTCCTGCCTTTGTCTTTTTAGTAGCTGAGACAAATGATGATGTTTTGTGTGTTAGAGAGAAGAACAGGCAGAGCAGCATGAATTCCTGTTTCTCTGGAATACTGTTACTCCTCTAGCACATGAAAATCTTTCCTGCACTTTAAACTCTTCCCAGAAGGAAACAACATTTGGAAATTCCCATACTTGTTAGAGCACAAAGAAATTGTCAGCATCCAGGATGTGGAGTAACCAGTCTTGGGAAGTTGGCAACCAGGGCTGTTCCTGCTGTGTAATCAGCAGCAGGCATTGGTGGAGCATGTCTCACAGCACCCAGGGTGGTTTTGTCCTCCATCCACACACATGGTTGGTTGTGTCCCCAGGCAAAAGAGAGATGGATGATGATTCCCTCCTCTCCTTCCCAACAGGCTATCGTTGAGAAGATCCACGCCCGCTTGGTTAAAGAGTACATTGTGAGGCTGCTGAAGAGGAAGGTCAGCCTGAAATCTCCAGCACAGCAGCAAACTCTGGCCCAACACATCTCCAAGAATGCTGCTGACCTGGAAGCCTTCTGCACCAGCAAAGTACGTGAGTGCTTGCCATGAACATGTCAGCACAGGACACAGACACACTGAAAAACAGGAAGATAATTCTGGGAACTCTTGTTAACCTTTTCACCTCAGCTTAATTTCCTGGAAGGTAGGACCTTAGGCAGAAAGAGGTCTCTAAGTGCCCGTAGGCAGAAAGGCTCCCCTGTCAGCAGCCTGCCCCTCCCTGCTTGGAGAGGCATGATTTCATCCTCCTTTGTCCCACAGGCAGTTTCCTTTTGAAGGTTTTTATTAATAGGGTCAGAAGACTTAGATAATCTTTTCCGGTTTCAGTACAGCTTCCATGGAGTCCGGGTTTCCTCTCACCCTTGATTTCCCTCACACTGCAGCTTTTAGGTCAGCCAGGGGCTAGAGCAGGCAGTGTGGGGTCTGTGGTATGCAAGGAATTCCTCCATGAGAGCCACAGCTGGAGCACCTCTCTCTGTCCTTTGAGATCATCTCCCTCCTCCCTTGCATCTAATTTTGCCTGCAAAAAAAGCTAACAGCTAAGCCAAAACTTGTCCTCCACCACCCCATGCACGTTTGACTGGAGAAAGAACAAGCCTGAGTTTCACACAGTGTGAGTGGGAGGTCAGGCAGCTGCACCTTGGGAATTCCCATGGCAAGGATAAAGCTCCAGTTGGGGCTTCTACCCAATTCTGGCAATACCTGGAGATGCTAAAGGCAGGGTTGTGTTTGGAGCTGAGGCACAGCAGCACACGGCAGTGACTTACCTGGCCCATCAGACCTTGTACACACACCAGGCAGTGCAGAAACCCAAGGAAAGGGAAATTAGCAGAGAGAATCTGCTGAGGTGGATATGGAAGTCTCAGTCTTATGGCAAACCATACGCCACTTGTGTAAGAGCATTAAAAACCATCAAAAAGCTAATCCAATTTTTCCAAGGCTGCCTCAGGCAGAAACATCACTGAAAACAATGAGGCACCTAAAATCACTGATGTGTCCTTTCCCCTTGCCAGAAAACAGCCTCAGGAGCCAGCTCCTGGGGTGGGGGGAGGTTTGCACCCCCATGATGTCCTGCTAACCACTTTCTCTCCTCACAGGGATCTCAAGCCACGTGGCTGAATTCAGCACTCCCCAAACTGGCTGAGATAATCCGACTTCAGGATTTAGGTGCTATTAAAATTGAAGTTGCAACACTCGCCTCTTCATACCCAGATATCCGGTAAGAGATGCTGAAACAGATTTGCTAATACTCATATGGAATTTTAATTGAGTCAGGAAGCAGGCAAATATGAATATAGGTGAGGTTCATATAGCCTGATCCTATAAACCTGGGTGGGGTCTGCCTGCCAGGCTGTGGCAATCCGAGTGCTATCAGAGAGCCAAGGAAGACATTAATAAAAGTGTATTGATATATTCCAAATTCTGGCCTGATTTTCTCCTTTACCTTGGAGATTCCCTTCCCTACCCCAAACATCCCAGGACAGTGCAGGGTCTTGCATCACCCATAGGGCACCCCTATGGGTGCCTGCCAGATGCTGAGCTGGTACCCATAGGGGACATCAGCATGTGCCACAGGGTGGGAGCCACGTCCTGGTGCAGTGGCCCTGGCTTGTGGAGGTGTGTGGGAGGAAATAACACCTGCCTGTTTCTCTTCTGCAGCAAAAGGCACCTGGAAGCCTTCCTGCACATCAAAGCCAATTTGTCACGGAGTGAACTCAAAAGCATCCTGGGGTACTTGGCAGACAGCACAGCATCCACACAGCCCAGGGCCCCGCTCTTCTCCAACATAAACGTGTCCTAGACCAAGGCATCCCTTGGCACCGCCCTGTGCTGGACTGTGGGGTGAGCTGGGGATGGAGACCGTCCCCTGGAGCGATGCACAGCAAACACTGCTGCCTTTTCGTATGGAAAGTGCTTTGTCCCAATCTGGTGCTCAGCATCTCTGTGGGAATCATCATCCTCCATGTGGGGCTGGGTGCGGGGTGCACGCATGGGAGGTGCAGTGCCCACAAGGACTGGGGCTGCTCCTTGCACCAGTCATGGATTCCCCCCAAGGTCTCCTTGGTGCCACCACAATCTCTGCCTGGACACTGCCCTGGTGCTCTGAACTCCATCTGCCTCTTGGGGTGCCACAAAGGCCACATCACTTGACTCCCCAGCCAGCCCAGACCAAGCAGGCACCACCTGTGTAGCTTTTTGTCTTCTAAGGAAATGAAGGGAAACAAAACCTGAAACCAAAATTCAGAGATGCTGGGAAAGTCCCATGCAAGGACTGCAATCTGTCTGCCTTCCTCAGAGCCAGGCAGGGCAGCTGTGTTAGGCAGGGCAGCTGTGTTAGGCTGGTGGGAGAGGCACGAGGTTGGTGGTGAGAAGGAGCTGCAGCTCAGCTGTGGTGGGGCCCCTGCCAGCCCCCTTGGAGCAGCTGCAGGCTCTCACCCAGGGCAGAGGCACTGCCCAGGGCCTTGGGGTTTCTGATGGAGAACTGGCCCTGGAGAGTGTGTGCTTCCTTCACCTCTGTGAGGTGGGAGCACCTGGGCCCTGGCAGCCAGCCCCTCTGCAGTGACCCCATCCAGTGCATCTGCACAGAGGGACCCCTGCTGCCAGGGGTGGATTCCAAGCTGCCTATTGCAGTGGATTGTGTGGGCTAAGCCAGCCTCTAGTAAAGCACTTTGGATAGTACTCAAATCCTCCTTATCAAGGAGAGGACTTTTCCATTAGAGACCCCATTAACAACACAGGCTTTGAATGGGGTGTGGAACTGGTCTCAAATATCATCAGTATGTACTGAGCACCCTGTATGTGTCACTGTTCTCTTGCTTGCTCTTTCCCCTCTTGCTGTGAGGTAGCTATGATGTGAAAACAAAAATGGGTCTGTTGTGAAACTGTTTTGTTTCTTACAGCCCAGTTTTTTTGGGAACCTAATCGCTTGCCAAAACAGCCCTGTGTATATTTGGAGACCTTTCCCTTTTGTTTTCCTCTACTTCAACTTTTGTATCAGTCTGTGGAAAGTCAGTCCGGAAGGAAGACGCCTGATGACTGTGCCAACTGTATCATGTATTTATATGTATATGCAGTATACCACCGGTGTATTTTTGCATCCAATTTTATTTTTTCTCAGTTAGAGATACTAATTTGCAATGTTTATAATAAACAGTATTCAAATATGTTAGAAAAGTGACTCATTTATTCCTTCTCTGGCTGTTGTTCACTGTGTTGCCACATCTATGGCCTCCTTCAAAGGGCCAATCATTCCACTTCTCCCATCCTGCTCTGGTGAATATCACCCACTGGTTCCAAGTTGGGAGTCCTGCTGGACTACAGACAGGCTCGAAAAGCATTGCTGCTGCCCCTGTAAGCCATTCCCTGAGCACAGTGGGCTGCTCACCAGTAGTGGCCAGTGGCACACGCTCAGAGGAGCTCTCTGCCAGCAGGTCCTGTGGCAAGATTGTGCCCTGAGTGAAAAACAGTGCTTTGGTTTTAGTCTGCTTCCTGGCCACAGGCAGCACAAATCACCCTCTCCTTCCTTAAGCACACTCACACAACACTCACACAGACACATGAGTTAAAAAATTATTATTTTAACACTTGTCTCAGCTACAGTTTAAAGACAAATGCCAAAATGACTTCTAACTGTGCTGAGCACTCATGACAACTGTCACCTATTGGGTAACATTTTCTTTTCCAATTAGTGAAAGGTCATTTTATTGCTATAAAAATATGTATTTTGATTTAGAGATCTGTTAAAGGCCTACAGAAATGCATCATACAAGTGATTGCGCTGATATTTAAAAAGAAAAAAAAGACTCCAACTAAGTAAGTGCCCAAAGGAAAACAGTGTATCTATTTATATTTCATAATTAGCATGGGTAGGAGAAAATGGTTTTCATACACATTTCATAAGCCATATGGAAGTGCATTGTGCAATTCTCTTCATCCTGTTGTAAAACCCCAGCTTTCATCTCTAATGAGCCCAGGAAACTAATTTATTTATCTTCCCGTATGACTCGACATTTACAATGGCATTTATTTATAGGTGGCATATTACACATAGCCAGGTAGTTTCAGGAGGTTGCACAAATGTCTTCTGATAACAGTGTTAGTTCCATATGACAAATAGCACTTCTAAAAACTAAGTAAATAAAATTTTCTAAGGTCAGTGTGGCTCGATTTTCTTTATCATGCAACCTCTGCTGATGCTGATGCCTGCCCCTCCTTGGAGGCAGAACAGATAGGCAAGATTAAAAAAATAAGATCAATTTTACAGAACAGTTAAGAAAGCTGGTGCCTGGGCACAGCTGCTGTGGCATTACCAGCTCTGGCTGTTTGCTGTCATCAGTGTCCCCAGCACATCAGCCCACAACAGCCACCACACTGGGCACAGGCTGAGCTCAGACATACACTCCTGGCTCCCTACCCATCCATCCCACCTGGCGCTTCCATCATCTGACAGAAGACTTGCACTGCAAAAGACACAAGGACCCAAACCACAGCATAGCAGGGGTGGTCTGAGGCATTACTCCCTCCTCTGCTCCTGCAGGAGCCACTTGTGGTGTGCCAAGTCCTCAGGGACACCTGAGGAACCTCTGCCCTTGCTGCAGGGGAAACCAAAACCTCCTGAGAGCTAACAGACACTCCCCAAGCGTGAGTATGATGGAAAAAAAAAGCAGAAATGTTTTGCTGGAGCCTGCTGAGAAACTTTGGGATCTGCTGACATGGAAATGAAGGGTTAAGAAGCCAGAATGCTGGCAATTCCTTCCCTTTGAGCCTGGATCCTCTCTCTAAAATCCCCTGAGAAATGACAGCACTGGAGTAAAGGCCACAGGATTTATTTATGTGCTGATTTTAAGAGAGAGATGCACTAGAGCAAAGTGGTTTGGTAGGTGGGCCTTTCCAGGTGGAAGTCCTGGCTTCAGTGGCATGCCTGGGTGACACAGTTCCTCACCTACTAATTGCTGTAAACCAGGAAATGTACGTGCAATTACATCTTCACCAAGGATGTGGCAACAATTTGCCAACATCCATTTTCAAATCCTGTACTTAGCTTAGCTAATATGAACCTTAATAGAAGAAAACCTGGAAACCCTGATCCAGTGGGAAGAGACCTGAAGCCTGGCAATGCATGGAGCATCCCTGCAGTGAGTGGGATGGCAGAGCCTCCTTCCCAAAGGGAATTTGGTCATGCAGGCTGCAGGTCCTGCATCTCCCAGGATGGTTTCACTTGCTGCCCCATCAACTGCCTCCACTTTGCACAGCTTGGGTCAAAAGCCAGTGCTGGGGACCAAATGGGCAGGAGCCAGCATCACTGAGCATCAGGAAGGAAGGATATTTTGGGAATGGGCAAAAGGTAAGTGAGCTTGAACGTGGCACTAGCAAAATCCTGCTTTCCTGTGCTGTAGATTGAAACCCATTGAGATTAATTGCTGCTTTCCTGCTTGACTTCAAAGAGGATGTGGCCACACCACCACACTGGTATCTTTGAAACACAAAATAACTTTACTGTAGCCACAACAATAGAGATGGCAGCTAATGTTGGGGGATTTCAAGAATTACTCATCAATGCAGGAACCACAGATTTCCACCCTAGGAAAGAAACAAATCCACACTGATGGGAAGAGAGGTGAATCCCACTTCCTACAGGGAAACCAGAGGAAATGCAGTGGAGCAGACACACACATCAGGCTGTTCAGGGGCATGTTACAGAGGAAAAGTTAAGTGTGTTTTTTAAAGCAATATGAAGTTTTCAGGGTTACCATTAAGTGAATGTTCGCACGCTGGACATCATTTCTCCTTGCTGCCAGGGGCTTTCTCCTCTGGAAATCAGGTTTTTAAAAAATCCTTTTGAACTGACCAGCTTGGAGGCTTCCCTACAGAGACATTTTTCATCTCTTCTCTGGGTCTTTTCCTCAGGTATTCAGTTCCTTCTTTCACCTCTCCACAGCTCTCCTGGTGTCTCCCAGCACTACCCACTGAGGCCCTGGGACCACATTCTCCCAATTCTCTCAACCTTCCAGCAGATGGGACACACCAGGTCACATTATGTACCAGCGCCCAGAAAAACCATCATTTGAGGTCGAGGAATTCAGTGCTATTTATCCAAGCAGTTTTTATCCAAATAGGACAGAGCACTTGAGCTGTAATAACTCTCATAATGGACTAATGAAGGAGGAAAACTCATTATTTAGCAGAAAAGCTGAGCTCTCAAAAGTACTCCTTTCAAAAGGGAGGAGGTTATAACAAGCCCTTAGGTAGAACAATATTGGTCCTGGAGTCTTCAAGAGATTTTGAGCCCTATCCCAAAGGCTTGAGGCCAACCCCCAAGTCCCACTGGCAAGAGCAGTGTAGCTGAGAGCTCAACCAAGTGCACGGTTTAGCAAAAATAGCAGGATAAAGGTAACAGTGCTATGTCCTAGTCAACAGAGGGCTGTTTCTGCTCTTTGGTTTCATTGCAGCCCCCTTTACTCTACACCAAGGCTGTAAGAAGTGGTGAAAACCCTCTGAGCTGTGGGACAGGGACTGTCATCTTCATGCTCCTGCACAGCAGACCCCTTGTCTCAGGCAAGGTCGCAACCCCAACTTCACTCATTGTGACACAGCCCCTTCACAATCTGCACGGGGCTATACAGAACCAAAAACCTTGGTTGAAGCCACCTACTCCCCCTGTTCAACATGTGGGGAGTGACAGAGGTATTTCCAATGCCCCAAGAGAGGCATTCAGCCCAGCAGGATCCTGGCAGCCACCTGCTTGTGACAAGCTTGTGCAGACTCTCCTGGACCACACCAGCTTTGAGGCAAGTGGGCGTGAAGGGAATGTCACCTGCAGGAGTCACACTGCATCCAGGGCTGTCATTGCTGTCCTGCCTGGGCACGGGAGGTTTGCAGAAAGCAGCTCTGAGCAGCATTGTGTCCCTCCTCCAGGATCCAAAAAGACCCCTAAGATTTACTGAAAAAGAGTTACTGAAAAAGGGGAAGGAAACTCTTGCACATGCCAGGTGAGCTAGAGCTGCTCACGAAGGAGCCTCGGCAGCTTGCAAAGATATCGCAGGTCACATCTCCAGGTTAGTCCTGGAGCTGGCAAAATTCCCCAGCATGAGTAGGAATCCAGATAACCTTTACTGTATGTCAGTAAGGGAAACATAGGAGGCTGCAGAAGTAGAGACTGAGGTGGGAGAGCAACCTTCAAGTATCTGCCGTGCCTCTGGCTGTGTTCAAAAATCTTCTGTAGGTCTTTGTTTAACTGTCCAGCTCAGCATCCCATTCAGATCCATTAAAAATACCACCAAGACTAAAGTATTACTGTGGAATGCATGAACTGCCCAAACTCCCATTTTTGTTTGATTTGATTTCTCCACGAAGCCTCTCTCAAAGAGCTCAGATTGCATTTACTTGGGGAATATTTTGTCAGATCAGCACGTACAGCATGAAATCAATAGCAGCTTTTGAAGAAAGACCAGATTCATGCATTGTCCAGAACAACCTCTTCAGCCAACTTTCCTTGGGTGGAAACCACATTTAAGAAAAGGACAAGTTCTACCTTCCTTCCACCTACCTCAAAACCCTCCCCTCAATGTTCCCTGTGGACAACAGGCAAAACCCCATCTCCTGACGTAATATTATCTCTGTATAAAAACCTATTTCTGTACAAAATAACACTGCCTCTATCCAGATACGATGTTATTCTTTCCAGTATAATTTTCTACTATCTCATATGAACAACTCTATACTGCAAGCTTCAGCTTATTGTTCAAAATTATACTAATTGCCTATTTTCATACATTTCAATATAACTTAAGTTGAAAAGCAGATTCCTGCTTTCAGTAGTACATGAGCAGTGCTTCCATGTTAATGTGCAAATTATGAAGAGAATCAACACACAGCAGATTTCTGCAATCTGTTTACCTCTCTAAACACAGAAATATCCTCTATAGGGGTGCTTTCCAGGCAGAAATGGCAATACAATCTATAGGTTTTTGAGAGCAGATGACTGGAGTTGTGATGAATACATAGATCATTTCTTAGTCAAAGGCTCATGCATCACACATGCACACAGTGCCCCCACACAGATGCTACTACCACAACAACTGTTTTTCTTACAGACACTGTATCCAGCCTTTTGCCCAGTTTCAGCCCTTCAAAGAACAGTTTTCTGGAAATTCAATGCTTTTCCTCCACAGAAAGTGGGCAAATCAGGGTATTTTGTTTGGCAACTCAAACCATGAAGTCTGGGACTCAAGAGCTGGTTGTGCTGATGTGTGAAATCCCCTTTCTCTTCCCATGCTCTGCCACAGTGTGGGCTTAGATGAGTCCCAGCATGGGTTTTGGTCATGTTCCTTCTGCTGACTTTCTCTGCAAGGAAAACATCAGAAAATTCGGGCCATGAAAGCTCACAGTGTTGTAGGAGCTTTAATATATTATGACAGAAATACAAGCAACATGCAGAGGACTTCTCCATCCTGTCCAGGTCCGTGAGCCATCAAGAACATGTGTTCCTGTTGTGCAGCTCCCACCTAATGTAAAAAATAATTCAATAACCAAAAAACACGCTATCATCTTACAATCTCTACTGTCTCTACTTCCAGTATTCAGGACTGTCAAATGGGCAGTCCTGAAATTCTGAATTCTCTGCATTCTGAAGCTTTTGCTGTACAAATATATGCAGGGTATTCCCAAAAGGACAAGGTGGATGTCAGTCACTCAGAGGCTGATATGGCTGCTTTCTTGAGCCAGTGATGAGCTACGTGGTTGGCTTTTTAGGTGTTTCACCTGTGTGTCATTGGGGCAGCCTGTGAGCTCTGGTGCAAGAGGTGTTCTTCTTTAGGACAGGCTGAGAAGTCACCAGGGCCAGGGGCAATGTCACCTTTCCTGGCAGCAGAGCTGTTTGTCAGACAGCTGCTGCAGGAGGGAAGTCCCTGCCTACGTTTGTAAGATGGGAAACAACCTGCACTGTAATCAAGTGGTTCTCCAACTCCTTGATAAGGAGGGAACAGGAGGAGTTCCCAGGAGAAAGGTGATACATGTCTGGACATCCTGGGACGATGGCAGAGGAGGATGGCTGTGCTGTGGAAGGGAAGGGTGACCTAGCACCAGCACCAGGAAGGGAACCCAGAGCTGGCCTCTGAGCAAAGCTCTTTAAATACTGCCTCTGTCAGAGGCTCCTGATGGGTCCAAACCACAGCACAGGAGCAAGAAGAGGCAGGAAGCCCCTCTGGTGGAGCATTAGTGCAGGTGGTGACACTGGCATGCCTTTTGTGCCTTCATTTGCATCTCTCATGAGTACAAGCCATGGAGTTCTCAGGTGCAAGAACAGATTATGAATGCCTGGCTGTGCTTGTGCTCTTACTTTGACCTGGCTTGGGCAACTGCAGCATGAGGTGACTGGGTAGCAATGGGCTATCCCAAACAGACCATGGCATTCCATCTCCAAAGATACAACAAAACCACAATCCGGGGATGGAGCACTACAACACAGTGGCTCACCTTCCCCAGATACTCCTAGTCAAGGGCATGACACATGAGGTGAGCAAAGGCATCTTCTGGGGGCCCAAGGGTGAATCGTGAGTCTCCAGTACACAGCACGAGCTGGAGGCAAGTGTCTGGACACAGGCAGAGCCACAGGAGAGACATCAGAACTGTGAGTGAAAGCCAGGGAGACACAGTCTTCAAGGTCAGATGATGAGCAGCCTAGGACATGTGGCTCTATATTTGGCAGTGATGCAATCAGCTGGAAGCATACACTCGTTTTCCCTTGAGCTGTAGGCAGGGCAACGGCTGCCAGAGCTAACATGAGCACCGTCAGTGACAGATGATATGTTGTCAGTGTTCAGGCCATTTGACTCTCCTGTGTTTCTGCATATTCCACAGTTCTTTAATGCATTTTTGTTTCTCTTGGAAAAACACAAGTGGGGAATGGGTAATTTCCCTCCCCCTATATAGTACCAAGCATGGCAAGAAACAGTGTGGTGTATCCACAACCTGAGGCAGAGGTTTCCTTTTCCAGAAAGGATTTCTTCATCAACCTGCAAAGCTTCAGTGCTGTCAGCCGCAGCTGTGCTGCACACAGAAGCCAGTCTGAGGCCAGAATTCTATCGAGGGTGAAGATTCAGGTAACAGTGTGTGACAAGCCAAAATTGAGCTACATAGCAGGACAACGTGGAGAAAGGAGTGCCCTACCCTGCCCTCCACTGCCTCTCTGCTGTAGGAACCACAGCCCTGCAGACACACCTTCACCAGTCTATAAGTACCAGTCCCACAAACAGCATCTTGTCCTAAACTCAACCCTGCCTCCAGTCACAACATCCAGAAAACAGATGCCCTTCTTGAGCTGCTTGGCCAGAGCTCTTTCCTAGCCCTGATTTTAGCTGCCATCTACCCAGATCAAAGCATTTTCTTTAAGACAGAGGCGTGTGTTGTTCAGCATATGACTGATCTCACATCTGTCCTTCATGCAGTTGAATTAAAATAATGCCATTAACGAAGGTCATCAGGCATCACTTATCGCCTCTTATAGCCAGACCTAACTGTCTAAATGCTGCACATTATGAAGATCAGTTGAGTGGGGAGCAGGAAGGAGATGGCCACAGAACAAGAGAGTGCTCACATGCAGTGCTCAGTGCTGGGACAGAAATGTCCCTGATTTACACCAAGCCAGAAATATGCTGAGTTGTGTCTGCTGAGGTCCCAAGGCACCACTCCCAGTGGGCATTGATCCTGCTGGCACAGGATCAGCTGATGGACTGGAGATCATGGGGATCAGCAGCCTCCATCCCCATGGGGTCCTGATGGATGTTTCTGCCTTGCTTACCTCTGACAACCACCCACCTAAGTCATGAGGGAAAGGAAATGGAGGAATGAAATGTGTTTGTGCAGCGTGGAGAGTTGGCCATGGGGAGCTTGGAGAGTGCCCTCTTGATGTCTGGAGCTCACTGCGAGAAGAAGTGAGCACCAAGCTGCCTCTTGAAGCCAATGTCAGGGATACACAGTGTTTGTCCCAGAGGGGACCTGGTAGCTCTGGAAAGCAGACTGAACTTTCTCATTTATCACATGGAGGAAACAGGTAATCCATCAGTAGTGTGAACTTTTGAAATCCCTAATGTGGCTTCTCAGCTGTGAAGAGGAGGAAACCTCTGCAGTCAGAGCCCAGGTAGCAATTGCACATTTGGCTAAAAACTTCTCCCAAGACCTACCTAGAGAGATCATGACAAACAGAGCACAGAGGTGCACAGGGAGCCCATGGCAGCTGAACATCCCTCAGACCAGCAGCTGCACAATTGCTGTCCTCAGCCCCCTTGGCATTGTGGGTGTTGTGTTTATCCTGCAGAGAACCAAGACAGATGGCAATTTCATCAGCCCAGGAATGCACATGCCCTCTCAGCCCTTAGTCTCATGTTTCCTCTGCTCTTTCACTTTCTTTTCCTGTCCAACACGCTCTCTAGCCTGTGTTTCTGTGTGGAAGATGCCATCTCTGTGGGGAAGAGGCCATTTTGGTCCCCAGCCAAACCACCTTTCCAAGCACAAGCAGAGCTGTCCAGTGTCTCCGGCAGAGCAGTACACACATATATCATCATGTCCTGGTCCAGCTGATATCACAATGTGTGTCCAACAGGTCAGCCCACACCAAGCCAAAAATAAGGACATAAGCATTATTTTTATTGGCTTTCCTCCACACAGTTGAATTGTTTGCTTCACTTTGTGTTTGTTTGCTTTAACTTACCCCTCATTACAGGAAAGCATTGGCAAGAGAACTTTGAGCAATCTCAAGTCTCCTTAACAATGGCTGGGAGAAATCAGATGCAAATAGCCTGTGCAGTTCAGTCTAAAACCTGCAAGTTGGCTCAATATAATACAATCCATATTTCTATACCTATACTTGGTTTTAGCTGCAGAAGTGATTTTGAGTCATTCTTTTCTGCACAGATTTAAGCACACAGATAATCTAGACAGGACTGGCCTTAAAAATCTTTGCTACAAGGTGCTGCCTGCTTTATATCTTCAGTGCAAAGCACTTGCCTGGTAGCACTGAAACATGCTTCAGCTGCCAATGTAAATGGAATCAAGCCAAGCCAAAAAATTCTTCAAGAAGTGGACTACACTTTTTTCAGCCCAAACGCACAGCAATAGCCCTGCAGAAATCACATTGTGCTCCCACCAACTCAAACCCCACTGCTGTTTCAGTGAGAGAAGAGGTTCTTGCCCTCATCCCTTCTTGGAACAACCATCTATTTAGATGGTCCCTTGTGCCCAGGATCAGAGCTCCGTGTCAAGTTTATTCTCTCTGTGCACTAGGAAAAAGGGCTGGTCTGCATTTTACAGACCAGGAGAGGAAACACAGATATGCCTGGCCCTGGGACACACGTCCTGGTCTTGCAGCTGGTTTTTGAGCCCAGGCCCAAAGGTCCCTGGACACTCTTTGGCCACCACACAGCTTACATTCTCAATCAGGCTAAGGCAACGAGTTTGGCAGCGGAGAAAACTCTCCCACCACCCTCCCTCCTGACATCTACTGTGCAATACTTGGGGCATTGTGATGCAAAAGGCGCCAGCAAGGAGATGCGAGAAGTGACTTGGAAAGTCCCAGCATTGCATGCTGCTGGGGCCTGGACATGGCAGAGAGCATCCCTGTGGGAATTCTGGGTCTTGCATTCCTTCCCTGACCACCATGAATGGCTGGGTTTTGTTTGCTTTTTTCTTTAACTGTTGCAAAACTGATGTGGCAAGGACAGCAGTGCACATGAGGAATAGACAGCCCATGAATTGTGCAAACTAGTCTAATCACACTTCATGGATGGTTTCAGTTGTACTGGACCATAGCCATTCCCATCAGAACTCCCATCAGATGATGCTGTTACCATATATTGCCACCATTCTTGTTCATCTCCTCTCCTCCAGCACCTCTATCATCATCTGTGACCAGATGCAGGATGGAATCTGTGTGAAAAAGGAAGAGTCAACCTGGAAGAGCTGTTCCTGCTCCAGCATGATGAAACACACCTCACCACCCTTGCAGAAGGACCGACAGATAATATTTTCCTTCTGCTCTTGCTGCCCCACGCCCCCCTGCTGCCTACCCGTGCCAGTCTTCACCCTTAAAAATAGTCATATCCAGGGAATAACAGAAATGATGGACACAGGAATCAGAGAATATCTGCAATATCTTGTTGGTGCAGCAAGACAATAGCTCTGCCACAACAGGTCACTTCCCCATACTTTCCCTGCGTCACTTGTTGCTCAGTGGATAACTCCCATTTTTCTCTTTGTTGCATGGTCCAGTTTCACTTCTTTATCTGAAAGTTTCCAACCTCAAACAAAGTCAGTGAATTCTTACCACAGGATTTAACATCAAATTATCCATTCTCCCAGACCATGTCTGTTCCTGTTGAGCTGGAATGGCTGTGGTACTCCCTGGGCTGCCAGACACAAGCTGAACCTGCATTTCAATCATCCCAGGTTAACTGGCCGGAAAACACCGGGCAGCTATTTGTGCTGGGGAAACACCAGGATGTGGAAGGCCATTAGGTCTTGAAACACTGCCTTTTCCCACAGAAGGTTAGCTCCAGGAAGTCAATGCTTTGAGGCAGAATTTTCTTGCCAGAGCTCCTTGGTGTATTCCAGAAAGGGGTTGGTCTTGCTGAAGGCTGGGTGTCACAGCCCCAGAGGTTTTACTTCATTTGTAAATTAGCTTTTGCAGACTGGAACAAGCAAGTTTTTAACTACCCTACAGAAAGCAGGGATGTAGAAAGGTCACTGTGTCCTTGGTCAAGGAGAGCAACCCAGCCAAGCCAGGCTGGAGGGAATAACTCAAATTCCACCCCATGCCCCAGGGCTGTTGCCCACCTCCACACCTGCTCAGGGCCTCAGGACCCGCCTAAAGAAACTCTACAGCTTTGGAACGATTTTGTTCCTGGGGGCTTCTGGAAATCTGACAATTTATATCACTTTCATGTATTCAAAGTCGTCTGCATCTCGCTCTGGAAGGCCTCCTTGGAACCCATGGGCTTTGCACTGCTACAAGCCAACAGCAGAGGCCAGCCCCACATGGGACACACCACGTGAGGGTGACTGTCACATGAACAGCATCCCTACACACGTGCACTCCCTCCCACTCACAAATGGGTCATTTCCCCATCACAACAAAAATTACTGTTTTTACCATTAAGTAACCCCAGAATATCATCTGTTTTCCTCAGCTGTCATCTGTGTGTCCTTTTCACAGATGCCGTTACTCTCTGTCACAATGTTCCCCTCACATATTGATTTCCCAGTTTGAAAAAAGGCATCTACAGAATCTAAAGCTGAGGACCCTGTCTGTACTCACAGCTTTAGCTTCAAAGCCTGTCTGCTTGAAACTGAGTGAACAACCTCCAGGATCATCAGAAGGAAGAAGGAATGCCATTGTCATGGATGCTGTGGATTCTCCCCACGGGATGTCCTCCAGACCACGTATGGGACATCCCTGGTGTAAGGCAGCAGCCTTACCAGCAAGTCCCCATCTGCCTCTCTGCTATTCTTGTGAAACAAAATTCAAAACAGTGGGAAAAACAAGGAGAGAACTGCCTGCCCTGGGATGCAAAGCTCAAATGTAAAGTGTGGAAGGAGAAAGAGCAGGTCTGTGATATGCTTAGACAGACAGGTGCCAAAGCCTTAGGAAACCTGGCAGATCTGTCTCCTTTTGCAGCAGATTCAAGTGGCAAGGGCATAAACTGTTGGGTGAGCCTTGGAGGAGCACAAAGCATCAGTATCCCCGTTGTAGTGTGGTCCCATGCCCAGGAAATGTCCTTCACTGGAGCAGCAAGCTCCCCCCAGATCAGGATCTGCAGGGCAGCAGGCACAGAGCCTGCAGCAAGGGCAGCCCTTGTATGCCTTCAAATAACCTGGAAGACACCCACAGAGTCTGGGCCCCTGTGTCAGGTGTCACCAGCACCTGGCCAGCACTATCTCATGGTGATTCACCAGGGAAGAACCAGCCCAGCTTGGCACCTCACCAACCCACAGGGGTTTGGGGGGTGGGGAGCAAGGGAGCCCAGGGGAGAGGCTACAGCCTAACGAGGTTCCCAAAAGGCATTTGGAAAGCTCTTACCATAGGCTCAGAGAGAAACTGGGGAGCAATAGATGAGTGAGAGGTTCTCACAAGGGCAAGTAACAGAGCAAAGATGGGAAATAAGGTGCAGTTTTCATATTGCAGGGCTGTACTTCCATGCAGGATTGTGCTGGGATCTCTGCAGAAACCTGGGCAAGGTGGACAGGCAGCTGACAGCTGTTGCAGATGACACCAAATGGCTCATGGCAGTAAAGGTGACCTTATGATGCTTACCAAACAGGTGTTCAAGTGGCAGAGGAGATTATGCAAAGGGAAGCAAATTCTTGTTTTACACGCAAAGCAGGGGAGCCAAATGAGACCCTGGGCAGAGAGCACTGTGGAAATGTTACCTAATGCAAGGAAGAGTGAAGAAACTTCAAATTAAACGTGAGGAGTTACTAAGAGAGGGGAAAAAAGTAAACAAACCAGGAGCAGAAAATCATGTCATAACAAAAACTCATGGCAGCCCCAGCTCAAGAGCTGTGCAGTTTGGATCCCTCCCAGCTTAAAGAGGTGGTAGCAGAGGAGAAGGTCCAGAGCAGAGACATGGCAGAGCTCCTGGATGAGCAGGACAGGACTCTTCAGGCTGGAAATGGGCCAGCTGAGGATGGGAGTCTGCAGAATAGTGGAAGAATAAATAGGGTGGAAAGAGGAAAACTGTCTCTTCCCACACAAGAGGTATCAGATGAAGGCAGTAGGTGCATAACCCAAAACCAGAAAACTGAAGCTTTTTTTGCACAAGGTGTAATTAGGCTGCAGCAGCTCCTGCTGCAGGATGCTGTGGTTACTAAAAGCTCAGCTGAAAGCAGGAAACAGGAGGGATGGAGAAGGGGCAGGAGGAACAAAACAACATTGAGGGCACTGCTCTGGCTCAGGAAATGTTTAAGCTGAAAAGTGTTGGGGTATGGGAGAGTACAAGGGGGTGGATCATGCCTCTCCCACCACTCCAGCTATCCCTGGCCATCTATTTTTGACACTGGCATGGAGAGGATGCTGGGCTGGAGAGATGTTTGGCTTGAGCCATGCTGCCATCCTGTATTCACTCCCAGATGCCCCAGCTGTTTGAGGTTTGTGGATTGGGTCATTTGGCTCCATACTATCCAAAATCTGTGTTTATTTTAATAATTTTGGTGTAGTGCCCAGAGGTTCAAGAGAAGCAGTGAGTGACACTGTGAAAGGTCACCCTCAGACACTGCCAAACCTCATTTTCAATTCCAAAGGCAGTGTAAGTCAGATTGGTAAATCAGTCTTCTCATATTTCTTCACAAAAAATATCTTCTGTTCTCTTTCTTCTTGTCACCCAGTAGAAAAACAAAACCAAGATGATGCTATGTTAAATATAGATGTCTTTACAAGAGACCCTTTATAAATTCCATAAATTGCATTTACTAATTCCAGTCAACTTTACCTCATAAAAAACTCCAAAATCTTTTTACTCTGGACTAAATGGGAGTCTGGAGCTCTGCCTCATGTCCTTGTGTGCAGCTGGGACATGTGTTTATGCTTCAGTCATGTCAACAAGAACAAACATCCCAAGCAAGCACCACTTCTTGGTTCAATGACTTGAGAAAGCAGGGCCTTGTGGGAAATTCCAACCTTGCCACAGCCTCTTGGGAGGTCTTGCTTCCCAGGAAGCAATACAAAAATGTAGGTCCTTGATGCCAACATGCTTCAGTCTGGGAAGGACCATCCTGTGACACAGGGAAATTCCTGTCATTCTATTCTGCTCTTATCTGGTCCCTGGCAGGGACTGTGTCTGTCCCACATAGTGTGAGGTGAAGAAAAAGACTCCTGCCTTTGAGGAGATGCAAACCCCTCTAATCTACTCTTCATTATGTTTTCCCTCTCTTTGTTTGCCTTTTCTCGTAGTACAATAGGTCAGTGTTACAAAATTACAGATGTGTCCTTCACCAGCCCTCTGCTCCATCCGCCTCCCTCTTGCACCACGCTTGGGAAGAAACTTGACAAAGCCCACAGAGCTCTCACCTCCTGTTTATTTTTCAAGCAGGTGAGAAGTGATGCTCCATTACACATAAGCACTCACACAAGCTGTAAGTCAGTCTGGCCTGGCCACGGGGCTCACAGGATGACACCACTGCTGGAAAGGGGCTCTGGAGGCTCCACTCCACCTTCCACTCAAAGCAGGACCATTGCCAATACTAGCTCAGGTCATCCTACGGTTTTGCCTACACAAGACTCGAACAACCTTCAGGTGGCAAGTCTGCCTTATCTCTGGGCTGAATCATCTCCTAGGGAAGAAGTTTTTCCTTGATGTTGAACCTGAACTTTCTGAACTACAACCTGTGCCCATTTTCCCTTGGTGTGTCACCTGCTGATACTGAGAAAATTTTGCCTCTGTCACCATCGTAACCACCCTTCATGTGAGCTGCTGTTAAATTGTCCTTTGTCTTCCTTTTTGCCAGGTTCAGCAAGCCCAGCTTCTGCAACCTCTGTTCATGGTCTAGACCCAGCCACTGAACCCTCTACTGACCACACATCCATTACTGGGGCATGTCTCTCCTGCATGCAGGCATGGAGTGGAGACTTCAGTGGAGATCTTCTGGCCAACAACACTGCCTTCCCAAAACTAGTGGCTGTTAGAGGACAGGCTGCTGCCCTTGTGTCCAAGCCCCCTGACATCAGCTCCAAGCACAGCCCTGGGGGAGATGCTGGAGGTGTCAACCCAGGCTGGGGAGCAGCCTTTGCTCTCGGTATTGAAGTCTCAGCACCTCAGGGGCATAGCAGTGCTTCCCTGCCTGTGCTGGCAGAGCCTGGCAGTCCCAGGAGAACCTGGCCAGCACAGGAATTGTCCCCAGCCCTCACTTATGGCCGGGAGAAAGGCACCCATCTGCATCTTGAGGTGAAAGGGGAATTTCATCAGTGCTGAAACCAAGGGAGATCAGCATTGTGCAAAACATCTGAGGCTAACATAAACATCTCTGCTTTTATGAAAATGGAAATCAGATGGCATCTAAATGAACCCAGAGTGCTGTTCCTCCAGTGCAGTGTTCTGTCATTTGTCCACAAATGGAGGAGCTGGGATCTGGATTTTCCAATCAAATTACTCAGGCCACGCTCTGCCTTTGTTGGTAGCTACAGACTTGCTTTGACATAGTGCTTAAAGCACACTGAAATATGAGCTTGTGTCATGTCTGGCAGCCAGGACAGTTTCAAAATCCTTGGGGAGACATGTGATTTACCAGAACCGCTTCTTTTCCTGCATTCTTACAGCTCTTAAATAAATCCCCAGCATTCTGCTGGTATAGGAGAGGGACAGCCCTAAACACACACCTTAACTCCAGGGGTTTGGCAGTTCAGACTCTGCTGAAGACCAGGACACAAGCGAGCCAGATCCCAGCTCAGGTTTGCCTGCAGGGCCTTGCAGTGAGACAGGACAGACAAAACCCCTGCACCTTCCCACAGCTGGGACACGCCTCACAAAACACGACAGGACACGCAGCAGCAGCACTGCAGCTTTAGAATGGAAACTGAGGCACAGCCCTGATGTGTGATAGCTATGCCCAGGGCCATGTGCCTTAGTGTCCCCAGGGATCCTGCAGACTTTTCAGCCTGAAGCTCAGCTGCAGAAGTGGTTTATCTGGAATTCACCCATTCAGGGCAGTTCCCATTCCCAAAACAGCCCTGTGCTGGGCAGAGGCTGTCAGCATTGGAGGCACTCATGGGGGTGAGGCAGCCTGGCTGCCCTCAGCCTCTGGGCTATCCCCCTCCTCAGACCTCTTATATCCCCCAGTCTGCTGTTTTGGAGAGACCACACTTTCCTTCCAGGGTCCACTGCTCTGCTGTTGTCCCCTCTGCTCCTTCCAGAGAAGCTCAATTTAGCTGTACCTGGGGGCTGCCCAGCTTCAACTCTAAGCGTGCCCCTTGTGAGCCTGAGCCTCCATGGATGCCCTGGAGGCTCCCTGCACTGAGTACACAGGGCTCATTACTGCTTTTCTGATCCCCCACTTCATGGGTGGGAGGAAAGCTCTGGGCAGAGGAAAACAGGACCAGGTATGGGAAGACCAGAGAAATGTCAATTCTCAGGACAGAAGGAACTGGAAAAATGAAGTAAGTGAGAGCAGGTTACACACAGATAAAACAGGAAAGACCCTGGGGAGGGTTGGTCTAAGAGGAAAGAGGAATTTAGAGGAGCAGACAGCTCCTCAGGACATAATATTAAAGGCACGAAGAAACCTCCCAGTGCAGTAGGAGGATGTGCAACATGTTGGGAATTCAGCTGAATCATAAATTCCTTAATCCCTTGAAGTTCAAGAAGGAATTACGTAAAGAAAACAAACTATTCAAATTCCAGGAGATGAATGTAAAACTGTGGCACAGGCATCTGGGGAGCAGCTGGAAAGCTGAAGCACAAATGCCGGTACCGAGGGTTGAGAAACACCACGGGAACACAATTTTAAGTGGTCAGAGGTGAACCTGCTCCAGCAGCAGCCTTGGCTTAAGCAGCCTCTGTCATCCCCCTCACCACTTGCCCAGCCCCCAAGAGCTGCACTAGGGCAGGGGAGGTCACACATGCAGAGGGGGCTGCTTATGCCAGTGATGCTGCCAAAAAGTAAATGAAATAAGATAATGCTAACAAATTGTGCACCCACTGCAGCCTAAATAAACCAGAGGCTTTCAGAGGTGGATTTCATCCACCCAGCTTGTCCCAGCACAGCATATTTGGAAAAGCCCTGTTGCAGCCAGCCATCCACCTCAATGGCCGAGAGGGAGGTCACTCTCTGGGCAAGAGCAAACAGTGCTGATCTTAAAAGACATTTCCTAGAAAAATATCTGTAGAATTAAAGAGTTTTCAGCATGAGAATGATACCAAGACTATACACCAAGAGTGTTTTAATCAAATTTGTTCTGCCTAAATCTATTTGCTTTCCCTCCAGGGCAGGAGCAGGAGCTTCCCTGAAAGCAGAGCAGCTGTGGATCGCAGAATCATGGAATGGGTAATGTTGGAAGGCACCACTGAAGGTCATCCAGTGGTGCCTGCTCAAGCAGGGTTCCCATGACCATGTTACTCAGGACTGTGTCCAAGCTCCTTTTGAAAATCAGTGCTTAGTCACCTTCATAGTAAAGAAGTTCTTGTTCATGTTCAGATGGGATTGTTGGGGCTGTTGTCTTTAACAAGGTTTTTAACACTGCCTCAAGTACCATTCATGTAAATAAATGAGGGAGAGACGTCTTCTGTCCATGGCTTGGCACAGCTCTGGGAAGCACCACACCTCTGTCTGGGCATACAGACCTCGGGCTGGGGGTCTGCTCTGACAAAGCTTCAGGGAGGCAGACACAGAACTGGATAGAGATCCATGATCAGAGCAAAACTGTAGGGGGTATTGATTGCAAGTCCCCAGGAGCCTCGTCTGAGCCAGAATCATTAATTATTTGAATGCTAAAATGCAGAGAATGCTGACGAGAGTTTCAGGGACTACAAGCACAGTGGCCAGATATAGGGGACAGAATCTGATCTTGGAATTATCCAGGAGAATTAAAAAACCAATAGGATGCAGTTCAAACACAACAAGAACAGCATATGGCAATGCAACAGAAGTAAACAACTGTACAAACACAGTGAGGAAATTGCCCATTCAGTAATAACTCTGCAAAAATTCAAACACTCCGGACTAATGACAGGTCATGAACGGGCTGTGTCAGCACATTGCTGTGAAAAAGGAAGCCTCTAGCTGGGAAGTGCAAAAAGGAGTGACACCAGGACAACACGGAAAGAAACTCCCCTACTCCAGCTGTCACTGCCAGGGCTCGGCTGCTGTGCAGTGTCTGCTCTTGGCATTCCTGAGTCCAAAATGCAAAAGGAAGAATGACTGACAGAGCAGAAATGTGATGTCTGAGTAAGCACTGAAGGTACCAACACAACTTAATGTAGAAAAGAAAGTAGGCCTAGACAAGACGTTGGCCCTCAAAGAGGTAAAAATTGCTTCTAGAAAGAAATGTAATAGTGGGAAGAGAAGGCAAGGCAAAGCAGCCAAGGCAAAGCAGTCTTGCTCCACAATGGCTTTGATATCAAGCCCTGGTCATGTGACGGCAGTTCTTCCCTCATCAGTCTCAAGAAACCACTTGCTCAACTCTTCCTCACATGTTGTGAATGCCTAAGGTTTGCTGGCAGCTCCACATTCCTCCAGGGTCCTGTTTTTCAGGTAGGCTGTAGGGGAGATGATGCCAGAGCTCTGCTTCTTGAGCCTCAGTGTGCCTCATGGGACATGGGCACTCAGCTCCTGCAGTCACTGCCACTTCTCCTCCCTCCCTGCAACAAGTGTTGGGTATGCAGAGATATTTCCCGCTGTGCCCACAGTAATCCCAGTCCATGTGGCTATCAGGCACTCTTGGGGAAAACATTTCAGGCATGACTATTTTTGATTATGATCTGGTGGCCTGAGTTCCACCGGCCAGGGCTTGTTTGGTTTAAGAAGGAGCCAAGAAGGTGCTACTGACAGGACAGTTATCAATGGCCATGCAGGACATGAAACAGCAGGACGCTCCCTCTTACATCCCCACTGACCCAGGACAACATTTATAAAGAAACCACCACAGGTTTGAGCTATGACACAGTGCACCCTGTTCCTCAAGACATTCTCCCCTTGCAGCACAAACTCCCACCACAGCACTGCTGTGCTCTGGGCACAGGCCTGAGCCAGGGACAGCCAGGACAGCTGCAGCAGCCCCGGGGTGAGCAAACCCCATTGAGGCAGGGGAGCTTGGCTTCAGGGCTGTCCCCAGGGCAGGGAAGGAGCAAAGCAAGGATGGGCACAGCCTTAGCACAGCACTTTTGCCAGGGCTGACGTCCCAGAGAGGAAAGATGAGTGAGTTGGTGGGGATTTTATGGGAGACCTAAGTGTAAACACGGCAGGAGAAGGAAGCCCCCCAAGGCTGAGGAACCAGGGAGCCATCCCAGGGCCCAGCTGGGTGTTAGGACTGAAACCTGTATCAGTCTTACAGGGCTAGGAGGAGGCAGATTTGTCTCTGTAAATGAGCCCAGCTCTGCTGTCCTGAGTTTTTAAGCTGAAAGTGGGTGGGACAGTGACGGCGACTGAAGTGCACAGAGCAGGCATCGATGATGCAAGGACATTTTATTGAAAGAAGCACAGATATTTATGCTGTTTAAGCTTCCACATGACAATCTCTATTTGTTCTGTCTACGTGTTAGCTAATGCATAGCAAGCTATAATGTTACCTTTTCTTTGGCATACTTGCCCATCTTGCTGCAGGATGTTCTGCGATTTTCACCAGGGTGTTCTTTTCTATCCAAAACTATGTGATTTCTACAGTTTCTTCTATCTCCATCTTTCTCATAGCTCTTGCTGTACCATTTTTAACAAGTTAGCCGCACTGTTCATGTTTAACCCGTTCTGTTCTGCAACAGGACAGGGCTCAGGAACATCAGCTACCAGTTGCCAATGGGCGACAGTCGGCGCTGGCGCTGGGCCCGTGTCTGGCAGGAAAACCCTCCCGTGCTAACCCTCAGGGGCATCCCGGGCCCCACGCGTGGGCCCGGCTGTTCCCGCAGGTTTTACTCCCATCTAGCGGCGGATCCCGGCCCCACACGGGCGCTCGGCAGCCAGGAGAAGGCAGCCCGGGGTTCCGCTGGGGCTGCGGCAGTCAGACCCCCTCGCTGTGGAGGGGACGAGGTGACACAGGCAGGGCAGGGCTGGGGGCTGCCCTGGGCGCGGCCCCTCTGCCAGGGGACCTGCTGCTGCCGGGCTAAGGGGTCACCCCTCGGCCTGTGCTCAGAAGGGCTCTCCTCCCTCTCCCACAGAGCTCTCAATGAAAAGCTCATGCTTAACATCTACCCCAGCTTCTTCCCGAGCCGAAACACCTCAGCATGGGCTTATCCTTTCCCTTCCCAGGCCCTCCTCTCCCTCCAAAATTTGGATCATGCTGGATGAGACGCCAGCAGACACGGGCAACATGGGCCACAGACCCTGTGGCACCATCAGCAGGAGCTCCAGCAAGCGTCTGGGAATGAAGATTTGAATCTTTCTCAGCACTGGGCAGCCTGGAAGGGAATAAAATGACATCATTCCTCATAGCACAAGCCCATTTTGTCAGGCACAAAAGATCAGTGTGAAGAAGTTCAGAGGGTAGAATCCAGTGAAGAAAAAAATCTAATACTCCTCTGTGAACCAAGATTGGCTTTACAATTTCTCCAAAACCCTGCAAGGGTATATGATATAACAAACAGCTCCAGACAGTCTGCTCTTGCAAGTACTTTGTCCCAGCCCTGAAACACGGGGGTTTTCCCAGCAGCTGCTTTAAACTCAGTCCATTTTTTTAACTGCTGGCAGACTGCCACCCCTTTTAGAACAGCCCATTGGGGCAATATGCAATGGCCCTGTACAGGCTATGCGAGCCAAGTTGGACAGGACAGGTGACCACAGCCCCTGGAGTGTTCAAGGGGGCAGCTCGGGGAGGGCAGCTGGGACCAGGCTAAAAACCAGGATAGCAGTAGGAGACAGGAGAGTTGGCAGGTGTGAATCTGGCAGCTGGAGCTTGGAGAGGTGTAACCAGAGCTCCTGAAAAGCAGATAGGAGAGGCAAACCCATGTAGGATTATTTATTTTGGCTGGTAATTTGCTGTCACAGAAGTGGAGCCATATGATGGGGTGGTGGGGAGGCACACAGGGGTGAGGGCAGGAACCCCTCTTCTGGTGCCCATATGGCATTAGGTCGGATTAAGCTAACTTAAACCTTATCCTAAAGCCCTTTACTGCAGCAGGAAGCTTGGCTGCTGGGGAGAGGGAAGAAATCAGGTCCTTGGGGACTGGCTCTGCATCACTGCCTCCCAACCTCTCCTCTCCACACTCACAAGCTCCAGCTGTTTCTCTGAAGCACAGGACGCCTCCCGCCTATCCTGCTCATCACTGTCTTTCACAATCTTCCCATAAACCTGCTGGTTATTTGGTGGGCAGACATATCTGAGTGCTTTGTGCATCCTACTTTACAGCAGAGTTCCCAGCATATTGTTGTCCTGCAAGTCTCACACCCTGGTAAGGGGCCACTCAGCCCACACAACTGATATGTCACGTAGGCATATTTCCCTGTAATGTCCCTTAATAATAATGCAAATAATAAACATAAAAGAGCCACGGCCCTTTCCATGTCCCAGTGCCACTAGATGGCACCAGGAGTGTACCCTTCCCAGTCCGGGTGTCCCCAGGGCCGCTGGGGGAAACTGGGGGAACCCAGCCCAGCCCTTGCTACAGAGCCAGAGACCTCAGCACACGCCAGTGCCTCCTCCTCATCTTTTCCTCATGGACCTTGGGGTGCTGCAGTAAAGGCAGGCATTTCAGCCTTAAAATCCAACCTTTAGTGATGTGCTCGGGGGGAACAGCCTGTGGTGGCTTTTGCCATGCTGCCTGTCACACACCTCCCCCTTTCCCCACCCATGGACCAGGCATCACTCCCAGATGGGTGCTGGAGAGGAAAGCCTCAAAGGTGGGTGCAAGTTATTCTTATTGGGATTAATGTATGTTAATAATGTATGTAATGACTTTCCCATTGCTGACAGGCTCCTTTTGGGAGGGAAGGCAATAAAACACATTTGACTATATAATTTTGCAATCTGAAGGCTTGCCTTCTCTGAGGTTTCACAGTTTTAGAGATTGATTCTCTTCATGTACATTTGATATCCAAGAGAGCTCAGCATGTCGTAGAGTATTACCTGTATTTTTCACTATCAAGCCCTCCATTCCCTGTCACATCCTTGGCAAAGCCACTAAGTAAACCAAGGAAGCACAGGTGGCACCTCAGCAAATGTCAGGTCTTTCCTCAGACCTTGCAGCATAATTAAGGAGCATCTGCTTTCCACTGTCCTCAGCATCAAGCACTGAAGGTGACCCTCGGAGACAGGAGCTCAAATGAGGGGACTGGCTGGCGAGGCCCTGTAGCAGCACTTCAAAGCAGCCAGCCAAACCCTGGCCTTGAGCTGTGCGGGAGACTCGGGTGACAAATCATTGCTCACACAACCCTTCTGCCCAGTGCAGAGCTGGAGAGGTGATGGAGCACAGCTTCCCAAAGAGCCAGAGCAGCTTGTCACTCCTTCCTGCCCACATCCCAAGCCTGGCGTGTCAGGGTGATGGGTGAGCATGGCAATGGCACAACCCTTGTGCCAAGGGGACCTCAGTGAAACCTTGGGTGCAAAGGGAGTGGGAGAGGGACTTTGTGCAGGGAGCCTCTGAGTGATCCTGTCCCGCTCACAGAGGTGGAGTCACTGTTTGCAAGGCCAAATGGCAGATGCACAGCACAGCTCTGTGGTGGCCCTGGAAGGCTGGTGGCAATGGCAGGACTGTTCCTGCCCACATCCCAGGGCCACAAGATAATCCTGCAGAAAGGTCCTGAGTGTGACCCTGCTTCCCAGGCCTCTGCAGAGAGTGGCACAAATCCCACACAAGCGCTTTAACCCCAGGTTAGGGTGAAGGCTAGAAAGGAGGAGGCCGGATCACTTGGGAAGTTCAGGTCACACAACAGAGCGGGTTAAAATCCCTCATCCATTCCATCAAACAAGGAAAATCCTTCATTCTCCTTCCCTGCAGCCTCTTCTTCCCTCCCTGATCACCTCAGATAATCCTAGGGAGTGACCCAGCATTCCCCTGCCACTGCCTCCCCTCCTGGGGAGCAACCAGGAGCCTCCCCACACACCATCTGCTCTCCACAGGTGACTTGTGGATGCCCAAGGACATCCCTCCCACACCATCTGCCTCCACACCAGGCCTCCTCTCCCCATCACCCCCATGCCCACCCCAGCCAACATCCCTAGGCTGTCTGGCTCTGGAAAACTTCATTTATGTTGCAAGCACTAAACCTCATGGACAAACTTAAGTCTTTATTTGGTCTCTCCATGACTGGATGCTTCACACAGGGTGCAGAAACTTGCTGCTACAAAACCTCCTTGGTGTGCACACAGCAATGGCAAGCCTGGCGTCCCTCAGGGCTCCCAGCTGCTGATTCCAAGCAGAACACACCCTTGTCTGGCTGCAGATGTCAGACAGCACAGACACACACAGACATCGATGTGTGCATGGCCAGAGCTGTCCGCATGCTGAGGGATTATTTTTAGCCCAACAGTGATCGAAGTGTCAGAGAGGGTTTTATTTCTTTTCTCTGGAAGGCTTGTTGCTTGAAATCCCCATTGGCAGAGGCTGACCCTGAGCCTGCTGTCACAATAGGGTCTGTCATCCAGGTCTGTCATCCCTTCCCACCCTTGAAAAAACCGGCAATTCGACAGGAGGGGAGGGTGACTGGCCCGGAGTGCCTGGCAGGGCTGGCAACCTTCAGAAGGCAGGTGCCCACCCAGCCAGGCTGCAGCTCCCCCAGATTCCCCAGCCTTCCCACATCCCAGGGAAGGTCTCAATGAAGCCACAATGGACAGCTATGAAATGTGAGGGGCACCAGCACTGGCTTTTGGAGCAGCTGTGCAGTCAGGAAGGGCAGGCAGGCCATGGGATGCTCTCACTGCCCTTCAGTGATGTGAAGGACAAAGTGTAACAGTGCCAAGGTCTCCTGGTGCCCTGAAAGCACACAGAGGACTCCCTGGAGATGGAGCAACCTGTTTCTTCCTGCTCCTCTGACATTCAGCCTACGCTCAGCACTGCACCAGGAGCAAAGCTAATGACAATTACTAACCTGCCCTGGCTCCTGTCCAGCTCACAGGACCCTGTCTGCATGCAGAGCTCTAGGATGGGACACCTCTGTCCCTGGGGTGATGGCCCAGCACTGCAGAATGTGGCAGCACCCAGCTGGGTCTGCATTTCCCAGAGTACCAGGGCATGACACATCACACATTGACTTTTTATGCACAAATTTTCCCTTTTCTTGTTAGGGAAGCAGACTTGAGGGGGAATGGCTGCTCAGACAAGCACTGGCACTTCTGAGGTAGAGTTTTTTTGCTTGCTTATGGTGTCAGAGAGGAGCAGTCATGGTCTATATTCACACAATAGCAAAGGAGGGCCTTGAACTACATCCAGCTTGGGGGCTATGACCAGTCCATAGATAACCAGGAAGAAAAGTCAGTGTTTTCCCTTCGGAACTGCCTATTTACATCTGAAAACTAGCAGAGACCTTACCCAGAGGCTGGGACAATCAGCTCCTTTTACTGCCTGCTTCCCATGAGGCTTTCCCCTCCCTCTCCAAGAGGAAATTTCCAGTAACTGAGGTATAAAAATTAATGCAAGACTATGCTCCAGAGCCAGCTGCAAAACTCATTCAGGAATAGTTTCCCATCCCACACCTCACCATGGCAGGCTGCCTCTGAAGCAGGTCACAGCCTTCATGAGAGAGGGAAGAGGCAGCTCTGTCTGCACCCTCCTGGTGCAGGTCAGGCTTTAGGGGGTAGACCAAGGTGCCCAGACCTGCAGGCATTTCCAGCACAATGTGCCAGGCAAGATTCCCTAATAGAGGTCTTGGATCCCTCGGGAGGTTGCAATGCTGGGACACCGTGTGGTGCAGCAGTCCCTGGTTTCATTAGAGATTTCATGGAAGAAGGAATGGAAACAGAGAGGAATTTGGTGAGGGGAAACCTTCTTCCTCCACACTTGCCACCATGCCACATCCTGGGAATAACCACCAGGACTCAGCTGAGTGGCAATCTTTAGGAAATTTTGAAGAAATGTCTTTCTCCCATATCCCATTCATCTTCCTCCTGGACTTCACATATAAGGTTAGGATTTGTGCCACATGGTTTTCCTGCAAATGTGAGGGAATTATGTCTTCCATGGCTGACGGGCTTCTCCATGCATCCAGCTGCATGCGAAGCTTTCAAGGAGCTGTGGTTGCAGATTCTGGCACAGGGGACCAAGGCCTCATGTTTCTCCCAGCAGGCCTGAGGGAAGGCAAGAAAAAAAGCTGGGTAATTAAATAGCACTCATCAGAACATGTGGAGGAGTCAAACAGCAGAAACATCCCTCCTGTGCACACTCTTGCATGAAGCTGTATCGACACTTACCTGCTGAAATCCTCCACTTCCTGGGCTAAGCAATCCATGGGCCCACAGCCATGGGCAGCACCCCTGCTGCTGCCTGCCCTCCCTAGCCAAACCTTCTCACTCCTCTTCTGGAAGGACATTTGATGCTAACATGAAACAACCAAAACCAGTGCTTTTCCAAAGTCCTGCCACCTCCATATGCAGGAGGAACAAATGTGTTCCTGGCTAGGAGAAAGCAGCTGATTCCCAGAGTGCCTACAGGTCACACCCCAGAGCATGGCAGCAAAATCACAGGGCTGGGGTGGAAGGAGGAAGGTGGCACATCCCAGAACTGATTTCACCTTTATTCACGTGAGTACCCCTGAGATCAGGTGAGGCCACCAAACTGTGCTAGGCATGTGTGTCCACCACACTACAGACTCAGCCAGGTCTGGTGGGATTTGGGAGCCTATTTACCCAGGGGATTTCAGCAAATAGGAGATTAAGTGACTTACAATGCTTTAAAAACGTGTTCCTCGATATCTTTACTAAAGCAAAGGTGACACTATGGGTAATTTCTTTAAAGGAGGGTACAAACGTGGGTGGCTGACAGCCAGTTCATTATATCAGTTTTCATTAGGATGGGAAACTTGTGAGCTTATTAATTGTTTCTCTAATTGCTTTCTCTCCCTGCTACCAGGACAGCCTGCTGTCTGTCTGTGCCTGGAGGGCAGAGTCCTGCATAACTCATCCCTGATCTGCTAACATGGGTAACTATAAATAAATGGTGACACCTGAGAGTGGAGGAGGAAAGGGACTGTGCTTCTCAACCTGAGATAGTCTAGTCAGCTTATGCAACAGAAGGTGATTGGTGACAATCTGTAGTTATTAACTGAGCAGGACTATTTCTGATCGCTGAGGGCTCTGACCTGGCCAACACAAATTTCCTCATCTCTGAGCTGGAGCTGGATAAATTTGGACTAACAAGAAATTGCTAATTATTTAAAGTGAAGAAAATAGCTGTATGTTCTCTACTAAGCAGTATTTTAAAACCATGAGGAGCTGCTTAACTTTGATATCTGCTGCAACTTACCCCCCAAAAAACCAAAAATGCCCATTTGTGACTACGAAGGAGTCCCTTGGGAGACTGAAAGGCAATTGCAAGTGCTCCAAATGAGCCTTGGCAATTCTCGCCATTAGATTTAGCACCTTACAGCAACAGTCATCCCTCTGATTTTAACCCTCCTCCCTTCTGCCACCAGCTGCTGCTGCCAGCATGCAGTGGGCATGCTTGCCTCTGGTTCTCACAGCATGGCACAGTCACCTAAATGGGGCCAAGCCTGGTTTAATGAATGCAGCTGTCATGGAGTGGGCAGTAGTGGGGCTCACATATCCCTGCCCTCGACACCAGGGAAGCAGGAGGATCACTGAGAGGATCCCTTGGCTTGCCCTGCTAGGAGGAAACAACACTTGCCTGGGAGACCCTGCCCATGCAGAAAGTAACAGCTGGGAGGGACAGGATGCTGCAGAGAGACCTTGCTGCAGAGACACACAGACAGGAGTGAAAGATGGGGAGGAAGAGCGCTGTATTCTCCTTTGTCCCTGCTGTAACCTGAATCACTCATCTGAGCATTCAGCACCCTGCACTGCCTAGAACATGATCCTCCAGGATGTGAAAGTCTGCAGGCAGAGAGAGGGAAGTAGAGCCAGATAATAGAGCAATGAGGACCGTGGGGAGGTGAACGTACATCTCCACCTCCCTGTAAGCAGGGATGCCTACCTGTGCAGGTACCCATGGTACACACAAGCACACACACACACACACCCCTTTGCTAACAGCAGAGGCAGCCACAGAGTCCATATTTTCTAGGTTTTACTTCTATATCTGCAAAAAGCAAGTTTGCTTCCGTTTCCGATTCCCTGCAATTATCGTGAAATGCCTTCAAGAGAGCAGCTCTGTCTTCTCGGCTGAGAGAGTCTTTGATGTCCAGCACTGCATTCAGGTGTTCCTTCCTTCCAAAAGAATAAGAGGGCAGGTCAGTGAATGAGTCAAAAAAAATAAAAGCTTGTTTCCTATCACTCAGTTTTGCTGGACCAGACCAAAGATTGGAAGCTGCTTTTTGACACCCTCTGGCTACCTAAGGGGGAGGCCATATCCCAAGAACTGTGTGGGACAGGGCTGAGCTCACGGTCCCAAGCCCAGGGCACATAGCATCCCTGTGAAGTATTGAAAATGTTCAGCTCAGGTTATTCCTAGAAAAAGACCTGCATTTGTCATAAGAGGTTTCAGATAACTCAACATTTGACCATTGGGTAGCAATTTTGGTATCTTTTTACCCCTCAAATGGAGCTAATTCTTGTTCATGTGGAAGGTTACAGGGTTTTTGCTCAACAGAGCACTGCTCCACTGAGTGGGGTAACACCATATTGGATATAAGTCAAATGTATCCAAGCCAAACAGTTTGAAACAGAGAAATCTGTTGTAATCAAGAGCAATGCATCCACTCACACCAGGATGACCTCCTCTGAGATCTGGGTCTTCTGAGAATTTTCTATGCCCACTTCCTATACTACATATAGTATATATATTTCCTATACTATATATATACATATGTATATATCTCATTGCTATGCTGTGTCAGATAAGCAGCTTTTTAGCTCAATAGTATCTTCAAAAGTAGTAAAGTAAAAAAGAAGTAAGAAACCAGATGAAGCATAACATAATCTTTTTTTTTTTTCTTTGCCTACAGCTGTCCTTCCTACAGAAGTCTAGAGACTTCCCTTGCTGTGGGTTATATCATGACTGTCATATTGAATAGGCACTGAAATAATTATCTGCCACAGATTGTCTGCCCCACAGTTGAAGGTATTCACACTTTTGGCCTTCACAGCATCCTGTGACAGAGAGCTCTACACTGCAATCATGTTAAGTTGGAAAAACACGGGCACTAGCACAGAATGTCAGAAGAAAAGATAGATGCAACAAACCACAGGCTTTGGAACAAATGCAGTTAGCTCAGATCTCTCCTTCCTACTTAAAGCTGTGGTTCAATTCTGTTAAGTTTCCTGTAAGAAATGTAAGTGTATATTCTTGCTGAATACACCTAGAAATTTGTGAAATTATACAAGGTTTGGTGAAGTGTTGAAGCCAAAAGCCAAGGGTTTGGAAGTTATGAAATGCCCAAGTTAAGGATGTTCTTGAAACCTACATGTGACACACGTGTCTGTGAATTCTGCATTCAGGTAGTACTTTTCCACAACATTTCTGCCTTGTTGACAGCAATTTCATCCATCTTCCACCTTTACAGAAGGACATCTCAACTCCACCAGTTCATGTCTGACAAAGGTATAAACTAGGCACCAGTGAGTACATTCAAAGGGCCCCTGTGCCTGGTCCAACACACTGCAAAAGTATCACAGGACTAGTATTGCTGTAGGTCTTCTGGTGTCAAGTAATCATGTAAGAAAGTACAGAAGTCAAACCAATAAAAGACATTACCTGAGGTCAGGAAATTCTTTTAGAATGGGCAGAAGTGCTATTTTCATCCCCTCAGGATCAGAAGTTTGAATAAGTTCTAAAATTGCTTTTATGGGATCCTTGAGAGAACCAGCTGCAAGACCCTGGGGAGAGAAGCAATGGTGTGTTCAGGGCAAGAGAAATAGCACACCATGTTAAAAGCTGGACTTGTTTCAGACTGGGAATCTCTCTGTGTGGCTTATAAGCTTTGCAGGAGTGTCTGTGCATGTATAGAAACCTGTTTTTCCCCAGGGTAAGCAGTCACAGACTGCTTCCAGGATGGCTGGGCAACTATCTTCAGCAATACATAATCCCCTCCTGCATTTCTTTTGGCAAGGTTGGCAAATGTACCTCATTTTTCCCTAAATTGCCTGTCCTTTCATGGCCTTTTCACCCTGTAGGAAGTGGTTTGCTTCTAGAGGTAAGCAGAGCCCTGTGCTCGACCTGTGTGAAAACAAGCTTTGTTGGCCAAACATGCTGGCATTTTTGCTGCCCCAAAGCAAGCCCGGGGACAGAAAAGCAACCTTAGGGACAGGATGAGGGGACACAGATCCTCTAATGGAAAAAAAAGTGGGAAACAAGGCTGGATAGTGTAAAGAACATCATATGGTTGGTAGATGCTGCATATGATCAACTCTCTCTAATCTGGAGCATATAGGAGAAATGAGTCTCATCAAAAACACACAGCATTTTTAGCAGAGCTGGAGAAGCAGAATGCAGATGAACCACCAAGAGAGAGCTTCAGGTCTTGCTCACATTTTTCATCAGTGCAGTAATGCAATTAAATTGCTTCCCTGAATTATTGATGCCACCACGTCAACAGAGACTCTGTGACAAAGCAAACCTGGAGAACAGGCTGCCAAAATGGGTCAGGAGAAGCCCAGGTTCCCTTAATCTCCAGGGGGCATTAGAAAGAGCAGGTTACATTCTCCATGGGGCACTTCTGCATTGAATATAAATTAAAAATAATAATAATAATATTTGAAGACAGCCTTCCCCCTCTCCCCCTGCACTGCAGGCACACAGCATGTCTAGCTCTGCTCAGTGCATAAGCTGTACTCAGCTCCTGAGGCACTGGTACTGTACAGCTTCATACTTGGCAAGCTCACTGCTATAAAATGCTAATTAATTTGAAGGCGTCAGATTTAGTTAAGCACTATATAGACAGGCAAGGTCAGAGGTAAACAGCCTGCAGTCTAAAAGGAAAAAAATAGAGGTGTCTTGTCAGCAGTGTTTAAGTGCCTTTGACACGTAATGCTCTTAGGAGAGAAGCAAGGTGTTTCCTAATGTGTTTTGAGAATGGAGGGGAAGGAAGAGCCTGAACAGAGGGCAGGGAGCAGGTGCAGCCTGTGCAGCAATTGCACGATAAATTCAGTCTGCAGCAGAGCACATATTTCGCATGCATAACCATGTGCCTCATGACTGAAGATCAGGCTGTCCCCTGCAAATCACTTGTGCATTTCATCTCCAAGGTTTTTGGTGCTCTCACATCAAGTAAGAAAGTGCACACACTGGGGACACTGGTGAAACAGTGCTAACCAGATGCAGCCTTTTTTCCCCCAAGCTGAATGTAGGGTTTTAATAGCTGATTAGATTTCCTGTATCTCCTTTGCACTGTTCCATGCACATTATATCCAAAGCTGATGCTGAGCACAGCATTACTGGTAAACTTCAGAGTTAGGATTAGAGAACCTTCCTACTATTCCCCGTGGCTCAATTGCTCAAAGCATTGATTCATCTGTGATTGATCACTCCAGGAGAGGTGGGTCTTCAGCTAAAAGCACTGGCAGCTTCCAGCTTTCCACCATGAAACTAATGCATTAATTATAACAGGTCTGAGAGGATTTTAGAGAAGCCTACAGGCGATCATTTTTATTTCATTTTATTCGTTGGACAAGGTAAGAACTGCTGACAAATGGCTTGCAAGGGACTCATCCGTGAGAAAATAGATTTTCAGTCCCTAGCACTGAAATTGGCAAGCTGTGAGAATGACTCAGCATTTGTGGAGTTATTAAAACCACTACAGCCAAGGGGGTTTATATGCTCTGTCACATCTGAGTCCTGTTACCAGACTGACTTTGCAACCACTGCTGTGCTGCTCAGCCCAGCCCCTTATGAAGCACTGTGCCTGGGCACTCTCAGCCTGCATCTGCTAATGAGCCATGCCAGGGACACTGCACGGCAGTGATTCTCCAACTGGATCAGCTGCAGGAGGGGACACTGCTGCCACTGCAGTGCTTGCCCCTGGGTGATCAAGGGACCCATGTGACAGTCTGGTGGCATCCGCAGATGCTGTGTGCAGCACTGCCAATTACATCAGATTATGAATTGAGCAAAGAGGCTTTTTTAGGCATCTGAAGTTGTTTCTGCAAATCAGAACCAGCACTTCTGCACAAGTTTTCTTGAGATATGTGGCACTGCTTTTACACCCAATCTTCTGCAATGCGCCTTCACCTCCTAATGGTGTGAGGTGTTTACCCCTGCAGGAAGACTCGTTCCTCCCCACAACTGTCAGCAACCACAACAGCATCAGCATGTTTTTGCCATGAGGAAATGCCACATCACAGGGAAATGGCTCAGGCAGCCATCATCCCAGCTCTGAGGGGCTGGGAAGGGCCTGTGGGGAGGGAGGAGGCTGGACGGAGGGGTAGCAATGCACACCCCATGTCCAGGGAGGAGCAGCCATACAGGGTTGCTGAGCAGGTGAAGATGTGGAGCAGCCTATTCGGTTCATCACTCCAGAGGCTCAAGGGAAAGCACTGCCACCCCATGCCATGTGCAAGAGGCCTGATGGGGGGAGCTGGCAGCTCTGGAGCTGTCTCACTGGCTCAGAAGAGCACACCTCATTCTTGTGTCAGTGGCAGCAGTGCGAAACTTGCCTCTTCCAGTCACACATTTCAAAACCATGAACTAACAGCTTCTGACAGATCAGAAGGGCTGTCAGCACATCTGACTGTCATTTCTGTGAAGCTTGATACCCCTGTGGTAAAAACTCTTAAGCTTTTTTGTTGCTTTCAGAATCTTTTCCTCTGCTGGTATTGCTCTTGATGAAAGAGAGCAAAACTGTAACTGTATCAAAGACTTACTAAGCACTCTTTACAGATGGTTTGCATCATCCTATGATCTTCTTCTATCTTGTTGACAATCCTCCTCCTCTGCGTAGAAGATGGTTTCCTGGGAGTGGTCAGGAGGGCCTGCATATATTCTGTAATAATGATGGCATTGACAGCCTTGACAAGGGCCTGTTCCGGAGCAAAGACACCCAGATTAACTTCCCTGCACTGAGCAAGGTCCAGACCACACCTATATCACACAGTGGATATTCTGCCCATGCAGATGGCTGCCCCATTTCTTTGCTTAAGCATTAATTTAAAATGCTTGATCTAACACTTGGACTACCTCCAAGCTGTATGTGGATGACATAAACCTTGATGGTAACTGTGGAGACATCCAATCAAAAGCAATGGGACCAGTTAGCTGAGCCAGAGGTCACCCACACTCCAGACCTGCAGCAACACTTGGCTTGGCTAACAAATACATCATCTGGGGAGAGCTTGGGCTACAAAGCTAGATGCAGCCTCCCTGGAGCATCCACACTAGACACAGGGCCCTTGGGCATAGAGTTGTGGCTGGGCATAGAGAAGTCATCTGGGCAACTCGCTCTGAGCTCTCACTACCTGCTGAGGAACCCCAGTGCAGAGGCCATGCAGTGCCCAACAGGGACAGTGAGTGTTTCTGAGGGGAGGTGGGCTGCTGCACAGAAACCACATTTCATTAGCAATTGAAATCAGAGCAGTTTTAGGCTGCAGTCCAAAGGTACAGGAAATCCCCAGCTCTGTCCAAAACAGACAAAGCAAGAGACAGAGAGCTCTGGCACAGCGTTTCATCACTGAGCTGCTGCTTGCCCCAGCACTAATGTGACATAATGTCAGTGACAGGCTTGCTGCTTGCCCCAGCACCAGTGACATAATGTCCAGTGACAGGCTTTGGACAACAGCAGAATAGATCCTATTTTTTTCTCATCCATTACCTTTTTCCATATTGCAAAATGTTAATTAAAATCATCACTAACAAAGAGACTGCAGACCTTGGAGTCCCATGCTTAGGAGGACACGTGGCAAACGTAGCAGCAGCAAATCCAGCCTGCACATAAAATCCATACTGCACCAGGTACCAGCCTCATTGCTGAAGAGATAGACTCACGGGTGTTGTGAGATCCTAGACAAGTTGTTTAGGCTACTGTAAATGTGAAAAAACTTGGGTACTTGGTGAGGTTGTTTTTTGCCAATGCTCTGCGTGAGAGACTATGCCCTTTAAGAATCTGGACTTTTCACCCCTCTATGTCCACTCTACAGCAAAGGGATAAATAATCCTTACAAATAAGGTTGTAGCACATTAGAAGCTGAGAAGATTTCCAGTACAATGGTATTGGGGCAATGGTAGGATCAGAGGGAGCCCAATGATCCCCTCTGTATTTGGGAGGTACACTCAGTTTCCACATTTCTTCACTTGTTGGTTTCTCTGCTGAAATTACAGAAAGGTCTCAGCTGTCACTATCCAGCTCTGGTGGATAGAGGTACTGGACTGAGACCACTAGATATTTAAAAGCCCATTTGACAACAGACAAAACTGTAGTTTGGATTAATGTTCTAGTACTGTGCCATCCAAAGGTTCAATGACTAGTTTTAGTGATTTCACAGAATCATAGAATGGTTTGGGTTGGAATAGATCTTAAAGATCATCTAGTTCCAACCCCCCACCATGGGCAGGGACACCTTCCACCAGAACAGGTTGCTCAGTACCCCATCCAACCTGGCCTTGAACACTTCCAGAGGTGGGGCATCCACAGCTTCTCTGAGCAGCTTCCTCCAGCATCTCACCACTCTCAGAGCAAAGAACTTCCTCCTAAAATCTAAACCTACTCTCTTTTAGTTTGAATCCATTCCCCCTTGTCCTGTCGCTATATGCACTTGGAAAAAATCCCTCTCCATCTTTCTTGTAAGATGATTTCCTGAGTAACATCTTGTTCTCACTTTCTTACTTATTTCTTACCTCATATATATCCATTTTTTTCTTCCCAAAGGTCAAAAAACTTTGCTTTAAGGATTCAAGGATGTGGTCAAAACTGCTGTCACACTTTTTGAAGTGGTCCTTCAGTGTTCCCTGAGGAAAAGAAACAGACAGAGTCAAAGGGGGCACATGCAGAGACACTGCACAAACAGACACAGATTATTGTGCCTTTGCTCTTTCCGCTCTTGGAAACAGACTCCTCCACAAACTGCAGCATCCTGTTCCTTTATTTCAAAGAAAAGCAAAACATGAAAGAAAGAAAGAAACAATTCCAGCTCAGGAAGGATGTATTAACTTCTTAAGCCCAAACCTGGAAGACTGAAACCTGAGCCCTAGGTCTCCTGTTCCCCCCCAGAGAACCCCAGGGTTGCCCGTGCTCCCTGTCAGAACCACCCCCAGTTCCCATGTGGATGTGTGGGTCCATGGGACAGGCTGGCATTGAGCTCTGGAGACCAAAACAGCACAGTGCAGCCAGAGTTTCTCTTGTCATTTTCCTTCTGCTGCCTTCAGCGTGCCCGAGGGATCTTGTGCAATGAGCCTGAAGATACTCAGGGGAGCTTCCCAGGGAAATGCACAGGATCACACACTGTTAGGAGCCTGGAATTCTGTGTTTTCCAGACACAGGGGTGAAGGGTGTCTGGGCTGACAGGCTGATACTAGAAAGTGTGAAGGGAGGGGACCTTATCTCAAGGAAGGGACACATTTCTGGTCAGCCTTCTCTACATCCTGAATACCCAGCACAGCCCTGGGCTCTGTCAGTTATCACTGTCCTGGGAAGACGCCCAGCTAATGGGAATAAATAGGTACCAGGTAAAATTCAACTTTTGGGATCTGGGTACCCATTTGTAGCACAACAGCAAACACTGGAAACAGTGAAACTGGGATCTCAAAACTGGGAAAGGTGAAGCTGTCCATACAGATTCTGACAAGGCAGAGGAGAGTACTATGGCTTCACCCTTTCCAACTCAGGACATGAGAGAGAAGTGCATGCCAGCCATATGATCTGAAAATAGTCAGAATTAAAATGGATCTCCCATACCTTGACTTCAGAAGTGATGGTCTGCAGAAAATGTTCCATAATGTCATCTTCCATCCTGTCTAGAAATCCATTTACCTTAACATTCTGGCTGGTACTGACGCTGCAAATGTATGTTAGCTTTTGCCAGACAGTTCTGTTAAAAAAAATAAATATGGAAAGTATTGATCAGATCAAATCATTTTATTCTCTCAGATCAAAACTCTTTCTACTATAACCAACACAGCTGCCTGGGTAATTGAACGGACACATGCTCGGGTCCAGAGCTAGCTCAGTGACCCGCATTTGTGCACTCATTAAGACACTACCACAAGGACACAAAAGCTCAGTGCATGCAAATGCCACTTGTACCCATCACTAGTGAGATCAGATCAGTAAAAAAATTTAGTATTTTCAAAAACAAGTAAGCATAAAGCAGCCTCAACAAACAGAGTCTGGGTGAGCATCCTGTGTGCCTTCAACAACCTACAAATACAAGACAAACAATTATCTTCCATCAGAACAGTCTTCCAGTCAGCAAATCCTGGTTAAAATTATCACCAGCTTGAAACCAGACATTTCACATTCTGGAAAGGCTCAGTGTACAACTTCATTCTCAGTAATGCTGTAAAGGATTACATAAAAGAGGCTCATAAGTATTCAGTCTAGGATCCAGCATCAGCAAGATGCAAATACTACAAACAAAGCAGCTACCTAGGTTCAACGCAAGGCTCTGATGTCAAGTAATCACTGTGCATATGTTGGATTTTGGCATTTTGCTGACTCCAGAGATCCCCAAATAACTTTACACTGGGAGAAGAGAAGCAACCTTGTTTTCTCCGTTGCTGCAAGTGCTTCTGAAATTAGCTCGTAGGTGCAAACATCCTCCTCCACCCTTCTGTGCTTTATTGCTTCCCTTCTTCCTAGCAACCCCAGGGAGAGCCTGGCATATTCCATGGAGTTTCATTCAGCAAAGTACTTAAGATTGCACCTACCAAGTGCACTAGCACACACATCTCAGCATAACCTTTATGAGGCTTTCCTGCTGAAGGATAGTCAGGCCAGGGAAAGGAACGACACCACAACCCACAGCAGGGTTAGCCAGGACAGTGTCCCCACTGCTGCCTTCCTCCTGCTTATTGCAGGAAGGGGGAGATGGCTACAGCCCCTGCAACTGCAGGTCCTGGGAGCAGGCAAAAAGTGGCAGTACAGCCCTGCCAATGCAGCAGTCAAGGCTCTGGCTATGGTCATAGCCCCCATCTGAGCCTCCCTCTTGCTGGGGAAGCCAGGGCAGCTCTGAAGGGGTCTTGCTGACAGCAGCTGGCTTCCTCCATGCTTGAAGGCTGGTGTGCACAGCGTTGGATGACCAGATCCAGCTGGAGGCAAGGTTGGCCTCATACCAGAATCAGAAGGAGATCAGAGCAGCAGAAAACTCGTTTTGTTCCCTATGTCATGAGGCTCTGGTTTCTAACCTGAGAAGGCAGCAATTCTCCAGGATTCGTAAGCTGCTGCACATCTGTGGGCCACCATCAAGCTGGAGAAAGCTTCTTACTTCATCTTCATAGCTAAATTAAAACAGGAAGAAGTACCTTTAATCTGGTGTGTTCCATAACATCTGACAGCAGTAACAAAATGAAGAAATATTCAGTGATTTTTTTGTCTTTTTTGTGCACCGTTTCAACCCCCAAGGTGGGATCGACAGCATGACAAAGACAGTCTCTGCCCCGCCCAGCTGGTGAGGAAGAAAAACACAGGAATGGCAGGGAGAGCCCTTGAGCTGCCTGGGTACCTCTGCCAGGGGCCAAGAGGTAGGAGGTTGATTTGCAACACTTCCTTCTGGGAAGCAACTCAGGCTTTGTCGATAAAGCTGCAGAACAAAGTCTCAGTGTGTATGAATAACCCACAAGGTCTGTCGACTGCTTTATCAGTCTCCATCTCACAAACGGCTCCTGGACAACTCCATTTTATAGGAATTTCCTTCCTCTCATCATGTGGAGGGCCAAGGATATTAAATCAAATCTGCATCTGAAATACTACCTACAACCAGCAGTCCTGGCATTTTCTGCTGCAGGGGATACCTAGGGAGAGAAACACCCAAGAACAAAAAGCAGATGAAGGGAGTCAGAGGAAGTGGTGAGAGGCCAGATGAGAAGACATTCATCCTCCTATGAGAACCAGGACAGAGCAGAGCTCCCCACCCTCCCACGGAGCCAGCAGAAAGCACTGTGCCTGGAAAGCACAGCCAGGGTAGGAAGGGCCAGGCCTGGGCACTGGACACATGGCTGCCCCGCTTCCCAGGTGTGTTTAAGGTCTGAGCCTCTCCAGAACACCTCCCAAGGCTTTATCCTGTCCCAGTTCAGATGCACTTTGTTCCCTCAGCTTTAGTCCAACAGTAAATACTGAGCACACAAACAGCAGTGAAGCGCTGTGTCTCTCGTAACAGCTTGATGGGAAACAGCCATCAAGATCCAGGAGAACATAGCATCATCAGCTGCTTCATCAGGATTTCTCTCTTTTGAGCAGTAACAATGTTACCAAGGAGGAAAACAGCATCCTTCTTACCTCTCCAGGAACCTCAGGCACTCTTCCAGGCACTCAGCTTCCACCTTCTCACTCAGGCTCTCGCTGACTCGCCTGGCAGTCTCCGTCTTCTCTGTTAGTATCTGTGGATTTCAACATGTGAGAGGAGAACTGGCCAAACCCATTTGTTCCCTATGCAGTGAACAGGAATACATCCCACTGCTCACCCTGCAGCAAATCCCTCTGCCCTCTAGGCAACAACTTCTGCTTCAGTTTTGAGAGCCCTTGTGGAAATAAATGTATTTTTCCTCAGCCTGATTGTAATGCCTGACCCTACACCTTTGCTACCACTCTTTATTGTGGTCAGCAGGCATGCACCTGGGGAAAAGCCTGTCCCTGCAGATGTTCTCTGCTGGCCACATCCAGCCTGGCAGCTCAGCTCATCCATAGATCTGCCATCTGCAGGGAGCACCTGTGCTTCTACCTGACTCACCCTTGCAGATAAATTTGGATGCAGCCACTAAAAAGAAGGTTAGGCAGATCTAACTGTGTGCCCTGCACCTCTGCCAGGATCTCTACATGAGATGCTTGGAGAGGGCAGGTGTCACCTTCCCAGCCACCACCACTCACACCTGACAGAGAGCTGTGTGTTAAACCCTACAGCACATGCCCCACTGACCCCAGCTGGGTGGCCCAGGTTTCTGCAGGAGGTGGGCTATGCCAGACAGCTCAAAATTCACCCCATATCAGGCAGGCTTGAGCAGGTGGCAGCTTAATGCTGCCCATTAGTTGCTCTGTGGAAACAAAAGCTTGCAAGGGGAGGAGAGCCAGATGGATAAAAGGAGACAGATGGACCCATATGCTGTGCTCTCCCAGTGCTCATCAGCCAGAGACAAAGGGTGACTCACATCATGAATGGGTTTTTCCACTGCTCACAACAGATGTAAAAGCTCACCCAAAGGGACAGGATAAAATATGCCACCCCAAAGTGTTGGAAAACCACATCTGATAAGTTTCCATGACACCTTGTTCATTTTCTATCTGAAGTTTAAGTGTCAGCCTGAGAAAATTGAGGAGGTGGTAATTTCATAAGGCTTTCCTATTAATCCAGGCTTTTCCATCACCCACCCCAGAGCATTCAAACCTGTCAGTTACATACACAACAGAGTGAAACCACTCATGCTGAAGCATGGCCAGATGTTACAGATATGAGGACTATGGGATTTAAACCAGGCTTTGTCCTAGTTCCTTTTAGAAAACTTTCCACTGTGAGCCAGGAGCAGGAAAACAACCAGCTTGGTAGCTAAAAGTCCCCCCAGCACAGGTACATCACTGGGTATATCATTCCTCCATTGCTCCAGCAGGTACAGGGCAAGGCAAGGAGGAAACAGTCCCTGTTGTGAGCTCTGCATTTGGTGCCTGGGTTTGAGATGGGCCAGAAAAGCCCAAAGTGCTTGCCAGCTAAAGCTGTATCCTCACAAGGAAAACCAGCTGGTGTTGATCTGCAATGCTTCTAACACCTGAGGGTGTCTGCCATCCCAAAGGACCATGGAGCTACTTCCCTCTCTCATGACCTGAAACGGGACTGCCACAGGGGTGGTGGAAGCGGAGAAGAAAGATATAGTCATGGCAGCCCACAACCTGCTCCTGATCTCTAGTACCACTTGAGCCCACATGTAAACTCCAGGATTTATTTTAATCTTTCTGCAGGTCTCGATCCAGACACCCTCTGCACATGGTATGTGCTGCTCATAAATCAGCAGGGTGTGCTCCTGTAGTGCCCTTGGAGCACTTGCCTTTGCTGTGCTCTGCAGAATCCCCTCGCTCTGCCTGACCCAGCAGGGCAGCAGTCTCAGCAGGGACAAGCAGGGAGCAGCCTGCCTGTGTTTTGCACTGGCACACATGGGGCCTTGCCATGGCTCGGCAGCTCTCCCTGCTTTTATAAAAGTGTTCCGCAGAATTCACACAGAGCAGACTGGGTAACACACACCACAACTTTCCAAAAGGTTACATGAAGATCCAGGTGCCTGTATGAAAATGCAGCTTCAGCTTGAATCAGCTCAGGCTTATCCTTAGTTTAGTAAGGGGTTTTTTTTCCTTTTGTATGCCCAGGACAAAAACAGGTTTGGGAGCAAACAGACACAGTTTAAGTATGGTGACCAGCTTACAGGCTTTTAACACATTGAGCTTAGCCTGAGACATGCAAAACTGAGTCTTGCCAAATACCCACACACTTGTGTGCAAAACCACAACCACCCTAAAGTATGAGAGCTTTTCAGTTCCCCCCAGTTTACCTCAATGACTGCAGCATCTGCACAAGGGGGTTTCCCAATATCAAAGGCTTCTTTCAGCGCTTTCCCTACTTCCTTCTGAATGATAAAAGAAAATTAAAAAGTACAGTTAAGATACTATGGCATTCATAATGAGTTAGGTTTCCCAGCCTCTCATTATGCATTTGGACTAGATTAATTTCTGCCTCTATTTTTTTGGCTGTCTCATTTAACCCAAAGCCTGGCTATTTTCCAGCTGACCTAATAACATTGTTCTGTTTTGTTCTACATTGTTTGTTTGAGTTTAAATGATTTGCAGCTTTCTTTCATCCTAGTGTCAGCTTGGGTTATCTACAGTCTTCCCTAGTTAGCTTAGCTCAAATGAAGGCGCCCACACAGCAAAACAATGCTTAGACACATCTCCATGCTGCCAGCTACTGTAGCTGAGATTTTCCACCCTTCCTCTCTCCAACCAGCACCCACAGAAACCAGCCAGCATAAATTAAAACCATTCTCTTGCTTGAGCCAGGGACTTGTGAGTGCAAAGAGGAACCGGGTTAGTGTTTAGAGCTACTGTCATGGTGAGATGGGCCCCATGAGGCCGCATGATGGGAAATTTCCCAAGACTTGGCTGGCTTGTGCTAGTTTGAATGGCTGTAAAAGCAAAACTAACACTGCAGAGAAAGGGCTTGTTGCTTAAAACATGATCTGACCTTTATAGAAGATTTAGACTCAAAAGCCTGGCTCACTTTTTTATTCTTTCATTTCTGAATCTTCCTCCAAGGAATGTAAAGTCTGATCTCCCATTTTTGTCTTTGTTCTTTTCTGGCTGATGAATGAGGGAATTTGTGGTTGTCAGCTGAAGAATTTAATCAAAAGTATATTCAAAACAACTGCTCTCCCATATTCACTGAAAAGTGTTAATCAAAGACAAATAAGCAGTTGTAAACAACCAAGAAAAATTCCTTTCCTCACAAGTGCCATCACCTGACTGTGAGCAAATGTGTGAACATGATGTGCTGAGATAGCACATCCCAGCCGAGCTGGACAAACACTTAAAGCCTGCCCCCCACAATGGGACAAAGCAGGGCTTAGTGAGGAACTGCAAGGCAATTAATAACTTGTTGAGCCACAGCACTTAGTTGTTTTGGATCAGATGATGTGTCTGAATTAGAAGCAGCTTGCTTGTCTGTAGCTCTTGTAGTGATACCAGCACCTCAGGCACCAAAGCTCCAATGTGGAGAGTACCAGAACTTCTGCTGTAATAAACAGGCCCAGTTTCCTTCTTGCTACTTCCTGTCTGACCAAAATGTTGCAAGGCTTCAGATCCATGGATGGTCAATACACCTGTGCTGGCTGCAGCACATGAACTTCTCAGTCCTCCTTTTGTCCATTTGAAAAAATAGAGGGGTGGTGGGGAGGAGACACAGCCCCAAGTGATCCTTTGCCAGTCAGTGCAAATGAGTATGAGAACGAACCCTGGCATCATGCTGGAAGGTCTGCCTTGCACTCATGTCAAATTCCCCAGTACAACAAGGGCAGAAGTGACAGACTGACAACCCAATCGATGGCAGCAGCACTTTCAGTTCACCAACTTTGCAGCCTCAAAGGCACAAAGCTCCCTTGCCCCACATGTGTCCAGGCTGAGGGAAATGCTGCCTGCATGCAGAGATGATCAAGTTCCCCACATTGGAGTTTGGAAGTGGTTTTGAACCCCGTGTGGCATCTGAGGTCTCAGCACCTTCAGATATAGTCACAGTTCTCATCACTCATTTCTGTTTAAAGTGCTTTTAGTTTGCACAGATATCAGGCTGTCACACCCAGCAATAAACCAGGCATTAATAAGCAAAGCAGACCATGGCTTATTCTGGTCAGGATCTTCTCATTCTGAAAAATTTAGTCATCCATTGAAGTGGCAAAACACACGCCATGTAATTCAGTCACAATTATATATGGCAATTGTTCAGAGATAATGACAGGATTTTTGCTCAATAGAAACGTCCTGTATACTAGCATAATGAAGGGCTGAATTACCCTAGAACCAGAAATAGAGGGATAAAGCAGGTTTTATAAACTGTGCCACTGAGCTGAAGAGACATCCATAATTTTTCCATATGGAGTCAGCTTATGTCCACTTAAGCTCATTGGATTGAATCTGGAGCTGGTCCCAAGCTGGCCAGGTTTGAAGCAAGATGGGGCAATGCTGTGTTACACTGTCCAGCGCTTCCAGCTCTGTTCTCTCTGTACAGTGCAGCACCTCATAGAGCTACAGTGCTTCAGGATCCAAAGTGGCATGAAAATTCAGGGCAGCATGGCACAAGAACTCATAACGACTGAGGTGAGTCTGCTAAGCACATGGTGTATCAGGAAAGCAGAAAGCCCATGGTTAAGCAAAAGCATTCTTCAGCCATTGCGTTAGAGGGAACTAAAAAAAAAAAGTTACATTTCCCATCACTGTTAGTCAGCATCTGTGAGGGCTTGCCAATGACTCAGTGACTTGCTCTAGGATAACCTCAGTGGCACTACTGTGAGTTAAGTCACTTCCTTCATTGAAACAAATGCTAAAAAAAGAGCTTAAAAACACGTGGTCTTCCCCAGGGTAATGATTAGAAACAGCCCATAAAGATACTTAAACACTGAAACCAGTAGGCTTTAAGCACATTGTCACCAGCTGGCACTTCTACTCCCATGTTTGTGACTACCTTCATGTTCTCCTTCAGGGAATAAGTCTTGAGGAAAATCTGCAATTTAGAGTACTTTCGCTGGGGTGATTCAGCAGTTTGCCATGGAATTTCCCCTCCTCTGCTCTCCAGGGGCTGGTGGAAATGGAAAGCCAGAGAGCTGAGTGTGGTAACTCCTGCAGTTTCATTTCAGCTTTAGATGAATAAAAGAGGCCCCACTGAGTTTTCCAAATAACGCGGTTTCCTCTGGAACTCCCCATTGCTACAGCACATCTTCCCTGCTTCATTTGTATCCCATATGTCTCAACAGAATTCTTCAAAGGGGGAGCTTTGCTGAAAAAAGAAAGATGCTGCAGTCCCAGGGCTGGGGTCACCTGTGGGATCCGCAAGGCAGGATTGTCTGCGGAGGGCTGCTGGGTGGGAACCAGCTGCACATTTTCTTGTGCTGAGCTCTGGAAATAACCTTTGCTCTAACCTCAGCAGCGTCAGTCCAGCAGGCTGGAGAAGACCGTGAGGGCTCCACACACACAGACTTAGCAGCCTCAATATCCTGCACAGTTGAGGCAAAGGGGCTGGAAAAAAGCCCCAACTGTTGCACACAATGGGATCATTAACAGATGGAGAAAAGATCAAGAACTGTATCTTGAAATGGCTCTCAATATGGAAGTGGGTTTCACCCATAGTCTCCCTTTCCTTCAGATAAATGGTTTTCTGAGCAGAGCAGATTGCAGCTCTCTGAATATGCAGCAATGGGATGAAGAGAGATTTACAAATGTCCCAGCATTTCCTTGCTGAGGAGCAAGGACAGGGCAGCATTCCTTTGGCAGCAGGGATGGATCTTCACACCTGGGCTCTGCAATGAAACTTGGTCAAGATGGAGACCTCGGGGCTCACACATGCCTGAGAGCTGGCTGTTTAACAAGGGCACCCCTTAGTTTAGAACCTGGGGAATAAAACAGGCAGATTGGGGTAAAACTCCTGAGTTCTTACCCGTGCGATTGCAAGTAACTTTTCCTCAGTCTTCAAAATAATCCACACGAGGCACTGTGCACCAAGGGAAAGGCCATGCTGGGGGATGTGCCCGGGTCTCACACAGGCCTGGCTGCCACTGTGTACAGAAACAAGAGCTCAGCCAGAGGGGCAGCTTCCCGCGGGTCCACAGCATCACCTGCCTGGCACCCCCTGCTTGGCACCACAGAGCAAACAGGGTGCCCTGCAAGGACCCAGCAGTGTTTGTCATGCTTGGACAGCCACAGCACAGTACATGATCTTTACAATGGCCTTTTGCCGGCTATTCTTTCGTGCTGTTTCTTTTCCTTCTTCCTACATTTGCTGCCCAAGTTAAGCTTTTTGCTTGTGGTTTCCCTCTCCCCTGCCCTCACTGCTGCTGCTGAATTCCTTCTTAGGCTTGGGGAGAGTCTCTCAAGAACACTTGCATGAATGCACAATTTTGCAAGTGTCACATATTCTCTCTGAATGGAGTAAAAAGCAGCTATACACGAAGACAACTGCATCCATGCATGAGCTTTCATAGAGGTTGTAACTGTATTTAGAGAAGAAAAATCAAATGCTGAAATCTGGCATCTCTGCTCTTCTCATTTCCACTTTTTTCACTACCATCTGACTAATACAGTCACTGGTCTTACTTGTTTGGGTTTTTTTTTTCTTGAAGGAATTCAGCATTTATATAATACATTTTTTCCTATATTTGACTTTCCTTTATTTATTTAAATTACATAATTTTTCACCTCCAATTTTATTAAAGTTTTCAATATTTCATCAATCCATTACTCCAAAGCTTTACCATTTTAAAAGCAGCAGTAAGTGATACTCCTGACCACTTGCCTGATGATGGCCAGTATGTATCCAACACACTGTTTCCCTCCTTCAGGAGCTGGATGGGGGAAGAGCCCACCTGATAAACTGCTTATGAGCTAATCAAGGGTTTATAAGTGTAATTAATACAAGGAACAGAGAAGCTGTAGGCTTGGATGAAAGCAATCAAGTAATCCAAAAAGGCTGAGAACTATTAGGGCATAAGTAGATTGGAGCTGCCAAGCGGCAATTAAACCACGGACACAGAGAATCAAATGCCTCATCCACCATAAAAAAAGAAATCACAAGAAGGTTTCAGGCTTTGATGACACCCACAGGCTTTGAACTCACATTGGGCCAAAGGGTCCCAGATGTGCTACTCTTCAGATCAGGGGAAAAGCCATATCTGTTTCCTCAAACTTGGGCAGGAATTTAATGATCTGTTACATGTTTTTCCTGTGATCTGAACACTAATGAAGGAAATACAGAAACAACTGGTAAAATTACAAGCCAGATAAAGCAGCATGAGAACCAAGGGCAGAACAAGAGAAATCCATAGAGTACCATGCTGATATAAAGGCCAGGGAAAATTACTCTGGGGTAATTGGGGTATTATGGATCCTGCTGAAAAAGGCTTGATCCGAGGAAAGAAATTGTTCAATAAAGCCAAAAACTGTGCATGTCTAACAGGAGTCCAGCAGAGAAATACCTACCTACCTCAGGTAAACCCTGAATCTGGTATTAAGGATTTAGAAAGAGGCAGTACTGCAATGAAAAAAGGCTCTGATTCTGGGAGCACAGAAGATAAAAGAGGTAGTGGCAAACCTAAACTCAGCAAGAGTTCTGACCATCGCTGCATTTTCAGGAAGGAGGGATTGTTCTCAGAAATGAAAAATAGATATATAGAAAAAAAATGTAGGAAAAAAGTCCCTCAGACATACCTTTTGTACATTTTAATGCTCCATTCATAAATTAAAAGACATTGGCTGAAGCTGAAACAGTTACTGTCAGTAAGTGTGGCAAGGTGAGAACACAAAGAGGCATGACAGCAGCGGGCATAGGTGACGAGCAGTCCTGCTTCCTTGAAGACATCACTTCTGTGCTCCAGGCTGAGGAGAAATGTCATTTCCAGATGACTCAGGTGCTGTTTCAGTGCAGTCTCATCTGTGTCAGTAGAGGAATTAAACAGGGGAATCTGAGCTGCCATGTACTGCATTAATTTTTCCTCCAGATCTTTTCTCCAGAAGTTGGGACTCCAGGTGGAAACAGACTCCATCTCTCGGCCATTGCCAAGCCACTCTGCTTCCTTCTGCTTCTCCCATTTCAGCGATTCCCCCACTGACTGCAATGGCTCCAGGAGCATCCTATCACTTCCACTGAGCGCTTCTCCCACTACAGTCCACATTTGTTCAGCCAGCAGTGCATAAAGTGATTCAGACTTTCCCACACCATCATTTCCAGAATGCTCCAGATTATAAATTTGATTGCAAGCTTCCAAAAATTTTCCTTGCTCAATGAATCTGCAGATGGTTTCCTCTGCAACACAAAAAGAACACAACTTGATGTTTGTTCACGCATCTATAGGACCCATCACTTTAATATCCAAGTTATGAAGTATCTAGTTTATATGTATCCCAAAATTCCTCAGGATCTACTCAAGGTCAGCCCACTTAAGGTCTAGCACTAGCATCTCTCAGTTTCCTCAGGGCAAGCACATTTCTGTTTCTAAATTTCTTTCATCCTTTCTCCTCCAGGTTAACCAAGTCTGCAGATTAGTCTGCAGCTTTCTGTCATCATTCCAGAGACCTCCTCATGTGAGCAATGAAGGTTCATTAATTACAATCTTTCCTTAAGAAATGTACCTTCTGTCCAGAAAAAAAAACATTAAAGAAAGGACATCTTCTGAACAAGCCAACAGCTGAAAGTCAAGCCTGGAAGGAATTCTCTGCCTCCTCTACAGAAACTTTGGCAGGACCAAAGTGCTGCAAGCTCCCTTGGAAGGAAGTTTTTCAGTGCTGCTTGTTTCCAAAGTATCTCACCTAGCACATCCAGCCAACCAACAAGAGTTAAATATACTCTCACAACAGCTGCACAGAGCTGCAGGGCTTTTTTCCATGTGTTTTGCAGATTACAAGATTGAGCAACAAAGGGTTAAGATTTGTCCAAAGGTATCTGGAGCAGAGCCCAGAGGACAAATCGAACTTGATAAGAATGCAGGGAAAGTTAAGTAAAGCCAGAAGCAGTGGGACTTAAATAATTCAGGATACAACTTTGGGTGTATAGTGAAGAATGAAAAAGTATGAGCTTCCACTATATTTTGCCTATATCCTTCCTACCTTTCCTCTATGAAAACATCTCATATATGTAATAAGAATTAAACTGAACAGGACTGGAGGGACAAACATGACATGAAATGGAGAAGGGTTGATGCAAGGATCTCCAGCAAAGCAATTGTCGAGTTATTCAGGAGGGATCTGCAAACTGCCCCCGCCCTGCCTCGCTACATGCAACACACAGGAAATGTTTAACTGGCACAACCAGCTCGTGTACAACCCACCTCCCCTTCCCATCTGTGGGGGAACAGCACGGTCACACCGATGGGGTGTCAGTCACACGTACATTGTCCTTCTCACAAGACACATCAGGAGTCTTTGCAGGGATAAAAATAAGAACAGTAAAGAGAAACATTTGGAGGCAAATGGAAAGTGAAATACAGAACAGTCCAGAGTAGCAAGTATATGGTTCAGAAGGGACAGGAATTTAGGTGAAGGATGGGGAGGAGGAGAGTGGAAAGCACCTAATCCAGAAGCTAATGAAAAACAAGAGCCTGTGGGGCTGGGAGGGGCAGAGAAGATCCAGGCCTGAACCCAGAGATAACTTCAAGGTTACCTGCAGGCGTCCCTCTCTCCACTCCCTTCCTACTGGTTGACATCTTCAGCAAATTCCCTGCCACATCCTCAGCACCAGCCTTCTCCACTGCCTCCTTCCCACCAACCACAGTCTTCAGCAATTTGCCTGCCAAGGTTTTCAATTTCCCTTTCCTCTTTGCCTCCTGCTTCTTTCTCTCCTCACGTGTGGCCTCAGGCAGTATTCTTGCATTTTCCCCAGCCATTTTCTCCCCTTTCTTGTTGCTTCCTCCCACAAAGGCTGCCCAGGAATGCTTTGTCTTCCTCATGATCCAAGCAGATTCAGGTGCTTTCTGTCCAACTGGGAATACTATCAGAAGAAAACATGAGAAACACTTCTATGTAAAGTAATCTTAGTGTCTGTCTCCCAGAGAAGTTCTCTCTTTTTCTGATTTATTTTTTTTTCCTGTGCAGCTACAGGCTGCAGCTGCTTTAGAAAAAGTCTAACCTGGTTCCTGTCTGTGCCAAGTGAGGACACTTTTATAGGCTTCCAGCCCTCTTATGTAATCCTTCCCTCTTCTAGGAAAATAATGTCAAAAACCTCATACATAATCTAACCGCAACCACTGGGGGAAAGCCAGGGGGATTTTGGGCATTTTATAAATGATTAAAACATCCCTGCGCTGCCATTTATCTTGATGGCAATCCTATCAGTTTGAAGGAGTTGATTAGTAATAGTTTCTGTGGAGCACACATCCTTTTCCACCCACCCCGCATGCACCTGAGTTTTTCTTTGGCAGGGAGATCACATCTGGGTTTGGAGCCAAGTTTTTCCCTCACCTCCCAGCAAGCCTAGTGCTAGCCTCCAGGGATATAAAGGCCCAGAGAATGGGTGTTGGTTTCCATGTTTTAACAACACCATGCAGGGGAGATAAGAGTGATCTCAGCCTTCTGGAATGTGCAATATTCCAGCAACTATGTACACTATTATGTATTATTTTAAACTTATACACACACATATGGATATAAATGGCATAATATTGCAGCAATCCACCATATACGTGTGTGTGTGTGTGTGTGTCTGTGTGTGTGTCCATACGTGTATGCACACACAGGGATCAGTTCACCAGCCGATATCCACAAGTGAAGAAAAAGGAGATGTATGTCAGCTTAGCAAGAGGTCCATATTGGGCTGCTAAAGGTTCTGCCCATAAACCACAGAAAAAATTCCTACACAGAAAGTATTCTTTAAATCCAGGAGCTTTCATTTAAAATAGATTTTTTTTTAAGTCCCTACACTGCTGTGAGAACTTGGAGAGAAGTTGAAATGCTGTCCTTACCACACCCTCCTTGCAAGAGAATTAGAAACTGGGTTTAATTCTCCATTCCATTATTATAAAGATTAAATCAATAACTTGAGGATTTTCATCAGCTGAGGACAGTTTGTATTAATCATTACAAGCTGTATTGATTCAAAACCATATGCTATGCAACAATGAGTTTGGGGGTAAGAATTTAAGGGGTGATTTTTCCACACATCATCTAGACCATTTCAAATATATGAATTCGTATTTCTGGGTTCTATGCCTGTAGTTTCTTCCAAGATTTTCTACATTTTCATGATAGTAAAATTCCACTAGTTTCCTACTTGGAAACCAAGTAAATGTTATGTTGTTCTGGCTCTTTTATTGGTGCTTAATTCCACCAGCATGTTATCACAAAGCCATTTGATTCATTAGTAACAATAGGGAGGAGGAAATAAATACATTTCAGTTGGAAAGAGAAACAGAAATTCCAGCAGTGGTCACACATTTGAGCTGCTGCCAGTAGGAAATACTGAGATTGCAAAATACAGTGCTTTCCCAGCTTGTGAATAAAGTTGAAAATTGAGAGGCTTTATACACATTCCATTTTGACCTTAATTTTTAATTGGCTGAAGTTAAAATGTTTCATTTGGAATGTTATAGCTGCACAGTATATGAATACAAGATGGAGTAAGAGGGTCAGTACTGAGAGAAGCATTTCAGGCGTGCTGAAACCCTTCAGCAATATTTTCCCATGAAAATTCCAACACAATATGTTTATGTTTCACTTCATCAGCGTTTTTTCAACAAGCATGTCTCTAACAAAAACCATTTCCCTAGACTTCTCTGTGGAAGGAAATTAGATGTCAAAGTGCCAGTCCTGAAGGCAAGACTCTCTTCAATACACAGATTTTGATCACATTTGCAATTGCAGATCGCGCCCTAAACTGTGGCAACATGATGTGTGGGAACTGCTGTGTTTTCCCAGAAAGCTTCTTTCAAGGGAATACAATACAAGCCTGTGGAAAGTGGGGAGTGACTGCAGAGATGGACAGACATCCTGAGGCTAGGACCAACTCTTACTCCATGGACCACTTGACCCACTCAATCAAGGGAATGTCAGACACTCCCCAAGAAGAGAGTGCTCTCAGGGCACAGCCCACCCGAACACTGCAGCACCAACAACCCAGATGGCTCCTCTGTCCTGCCTCCCCCTCACTCACAAACCAGGGCAACCAGTGTGTGTAGGCAGAGCAGGCCATGGCCTCTGGGAGCAGACAGCCAGGAGCATCCTGCGAAGGGACAGCAGGATGGGGGTGGTCAGTCTGACCAAGGGTCCTGAGCCCAGCAGCAGCAGGAGGTGATGCCCCAGCAGAGCAGCAATCCATCATCACCCACTCTGCACCCCCTGCCCACAATTGCTTTGGGTTGAAGGATGTTGTCACCGAGGGGAATGCGCTCTCACAGGAGGGGACACACCCCAAAGGAGCTGCTCAGAGGCCACCAGCAGCCTGCTTTTCTGGGCCTGTGTGCCCAGGGTATACAGGTCTCTCCCCTATGTCTCTAATGCTGTTTTGCTGCTCAGGCTAAAATTCTGCAGTTAAAACATGGGGATGATTTGAATCTCTAGGAACATCATCTACCACAGTGCCTGCATGGATGGTGTTATGCCGAGACAGGCAAAGCTCACAGGGAAGCTACACCTTTACATGAAAGTGTTGAGACCAAATTAGAACAGAGATTTTTCACAAAGAGTTTACATAATGCAAAGGGGATTGTTTGCTGTCCAAAACCATTCTTTGGGCAGAGGAACTGGGGCACAACCATGTTTTATCTGCTCCTTCCATGGGCTCCTGAGCTGCTCACCCGAGGGGAGCCGTTCCAAGGAAAGAAGGGCAATAGGAAACCACAAGGACACAGGACCAAGAACAACGACAGTTCTGCTTCTGAACAAACTCCTTTGTCAGGTGTACCAAATGACTTTCTTCTTCCTCCAAAGCCACTTCTTGGAAGCCAGCCCTCTCCTTCTTCCTGGTGTTTCAATGCCTCTATTTATCCACTGTGGGATGTTCTCTAGCAGGGTCATTCTCCCTGCCATGACCCTTGCTATGCTTACTGTGAAAGAGGAGCAATTTGTCTCCTAGGAACATTCCCAGTATGCAGGAGTTTCCCTCATTGCCTGGAGCTCCTGGAAAAGCCCACAGCCTCCCCACATCACTGAGACTCTGTCTTTCTATCTCAGAAAAACTATAACTCCTTTGTCTTTGGGATTTTCCATTAAACAAGTGAATATCTTGGATAAATTTTTATATTGTTTCTCTGTTGACTTAACTCTTTATCTTGCTGTTTCCCATTTCTTCTGCCTGTATAAATAAAATCTCTTCATAATAAGTGGATTGTGTGCCTGACTTGAAAAATAGCTGTTTGGTCTGGATGCTAATCGGATGAAGTCAGACTATTAGCACTACAAATTAAATGACTTTGCAAGAGTCCAATTACATTAATATTCCAATTCCAGCAATGCAGTGATGCCCCTGCTTGCTTTGCAGGGACACTACACAAACAGTCAGGCACAAACAATGGAAACTTTTGTGCTCAGTAGCATCTGCTATATGAAATACACTTGGTCCTAAAAGGCAGGTGGATCTGCAGTATCTGGAGAGAGAGGTTTTTCACCTCCTTCTTTTGTTTCCAGAACATGCTGGTACTTTCCACCACTTTGAACCAAAGGCATGAAACATGGAAAGGAAAGGAATATTAATTATGACGATAAAACCTACAAAGGATGGCACAGAAAGATGGAGGCTCTCTAGGATATAAATCCATGCAAAACCACTCTGTGAAGCTAGGCTGAAGTCTGACAATGTGTTCTTCCAGTCACACACAGCCTCTTTGTTTTCATCAGCAATCAAAGAAGAGCAAGTCTCTATTCCAAGCAAGGTAGGTTTTTATGGAGAGAGAGAAAACAAACCAACAAAGAAACAAAACAAAAGCACCTTCCCCTCACATTTGACATTGCAGCTGGCATTGCCATCACAGACATATGCAAGAGGTGACTTTGTCTATTGTGCACAGTTAGAGGTTTATCATCCTGTGGAAAGCATACATTAATTCTTATTTCCTAAGGATAACTCCACTTCCTAAGGAAGTAAGACAACATAGCCAGAGGTTGCATGTTTCTCTGTATTCATGTGATCCCCTGCCCTAATGCACAAGAGTGGATTTTAAGTCCGTTTTAACCAATTTTAAAGCCAGTTTTAACCAAACTGACAGAAGGTGCCTCACACAAAATAGTACATCCTTACACACTTCATAAATATACATGTCTGAGGGGAGGATAGACCTTCACTGCCCCTGCTAAGGAAGAGAACACAGAATGAACTCAGCCTTTATTTCACTTCAGAGACTCCACCTGGCAGCTCAGTTTGAAGGTATACAAACATGGTTTCCTTGCCTCTGTCACTCACCAGATCCCCTGCACTCTCCAGATAATGTGTGCGTGTGTGCAAGCGCAAATAAAGCAGCACAAATATTTAATACAGGCAGCCTCTCCTATAGCAGCAGATGAAAGAAAGTTGTTTCCCTACAGTGACTCACTCCCAGCACCAGGCTGCAACCTCTCATCTCCTGAGATCTGTGCTACCCCAAAACAGGCCAGAGATTTTGGAGAAAAAGGGAAAGAAGGAAGTTTCTTCCTTTCTCTTCCTGAGTGTGTTGAGTAGCTTTTCTCTGCTCCGCCACTGATTTTTATCCCATTTTGAAGAAGTTAATCTGAGACTTCTGTCCTTCTCTGGATTTGTCTGAAACTGGAGGAATTTGTTTTATGAGGAGAGGACAGGCAGGTGTATTGGCAGAGAGTCTGCATGGTCCCAGCACCTTCAGCAACCACAGTAAAGTCCTAAGGACAAGTTCTGAAGAATTGGATACTACTCCTTCCCCTGTCGTGAACACTGAAACAAAACACTGGATGTGATATAAAATTTTGCACTGCTTCTGTTTTCCCTCTGATTGTGAGGACCCCAATTCAAACTGACCTCAATTTTCACTTAATTAGTAACCTACTTTGCTGATCCTTTAGAACATTTTTAGCTAATTCCTGGGGATTTTGCCTAATTCTGGTTTTTCTTTACAAAGTGAAAAAAGCATTTCTTTAAGGAAGATGCTTCCCCTTTTGATGACAATGGCAATAGTAGTAATAATAAATAAAATACACAATCCCCAAAATTTTAAAGATGAACTGTAGAGAGTCAAGCAAAAGGGGTATTTGAAGCAGCCCAAAAATCCTTGCATTGAGACTATCTTAATCCGCATAGTAAGAGAAGACTACTTTATGGAGTAGCAGCTTAGTCTTCAGGAAAGTTTTCTGCCACAGAAAACACCACAGTGCTGCAGGCTACCAATCTGGTCATGTCCTAGAAGAGCAGTCACCCAACAGCTTGGTTTCTAATCTATCTTGGATAGCTTTAGAGTTATCTAAAGCTATCCAAGGAAGGTTCCAAGGGCAGCTTTGCCAGAGGGAATCTACAACTTAAATGCTGCTTGGTCTCCTAGGAATGGAAAGAGCTTTTTAAAAAATTAAATCATGCATATTGTTTGCTAGTGTGGTGAAGAATGCATTACCTCAACCACTATCATGTCTCATTTCAAGATGATCCACTATTTTATCCAGAGGGTTTTTATGGAAAGTTTATATTATGAATATTCCATCTACATTTGGACAGACAAGCCTAAAATTTTGAGTCTCTTCTTTTGCCTTAGATCAACAGGATTCCTCTGTGCATTTTTACATCAATTCTTTCCAGAAGTAAAAACTTTAGGTTCAACTTCACTGGAAACTTCCTACACACATCTGTACCCTACATAGAGCAGCATATGCAGAGATTTGGGACTGAAAACCCACATGACATCATTTGCATGCTTTTTCTGCTGCCACAAGAGGCCAGTGATTGTGTAAATTCCAGTCTTCAGTGTTTCACCCCCAAGTGTACTGACATGGCTCCACAGGCACATCTGCCAGACACCATCTGGAGGCTAAAAATTATAACTACAGATCAGCTGCCAGGATACCCTGAGACTTCTGACAGGAGCCAGGCACATTTCAATATTAACACAATATCAAAGCTCAACTGTTTCTCCACTCAGCATTCACTGCAAGTGTGTCTGGCTACAAAATAAGACAGGAATGCCCCACGCACCTGCACTGCCAAAGGAGCTATTGGATGGGGCATATTGATATATTAATATATTTAAATAAATATATATTCATATATTACCACATTGACATATTAATATGTAATGTATTAATATATCAATATATTAATACATTTATTAGTATGGGGTGGGGTATATTAACAACACAACTCAGGGCTCTTATCCTCATGGCTGAACAGGTTATTTAGGAGAGCAGGTAGAAGAAAAGAGATCAGCTTTTGGATAGACAATCTTCAGAAATGCTCAGCACCAAGCATCTCCTGTTGTCACTTCTGGACAACCTGAACAAGAACTCCATTCCCACCCCACAGTGAGCAGGAACCTGGTTTAGCCACTAGCCCTGGTAAAGCTCAGGATAACCAAGAAGATGCCAAATCACACTGCTAAAAGGTCAGTTTTGAAAGATTTTTGCAATCTTAGCACTGGAGCTAGCTAGCTACAGGGAGGGACTTGCTACAGCAAGAGGCACCCAAAAGAGTTCTAGGAGAGAGCTAATCATCCTCTGAAACTACTTCAGAAAAATACCCTGGGGAGGAACTCTTCATGAGCACAAAGAGAAGCATTAAATTTTTATTAGCGTCAGTGCAGGCTGAATAAAGCAGGCTTCCCAAATACATGGTGATAAAACATTTACACTGCATCACTGGGTTTTCTTCCAAAACCAGAAAAGCATTTAGAAGAGAAATGGCACTAGAAAATTCAGCACTGTTTCATGATGTGGAAACTGCCTGAGAGTCTTCAGCATTTTCTGACCCATTCCTGTCTTACAGGAATGAAAGAAATACCAAGAAAACAAGAGGTGTGCAAAACCTGGGGAGGGAGGCATCAGGAACAGGCAAGGTAAAGGAAAGGGAAGAGAATTTGTAATGCATTCATCTCCTGTCAGTATCAGGATGTATCTCATCTTTCCATTGCTTCCCACGCCTCAGCAGAGTGGAGGGAGTGCTATATAAAGATCCAGAGACTTTATCCCAGCTCCCGAGTGCTGCACAGCACCAACTGCCAGCACGCTGGCACTGTTCCTCTGCCGCCTCCTTCGCAGCCACTCTGCTGCCTTCATCGCTCATGGAAAGATTCTCCCTGCAAAGGAGAAAGATGTGGTCCTCGAGGAACCAAAATTAGGGGACTTGTAAGGATGTTTCTAAATTATCAATCAAATTAAAAAAGGAATTGCTATTTTTCTCCCATCACGAACAAGCACGTTATCTGCACTGTTACGACTTTAGATCTCCAGCACGTATTATTTACTGGCTGTCAAGAGCCAAGACTCTTGGAAATAAATAAAAAAAGAGCACTAAGGCCACATTCCAACAGAGGATTTAAGTAACTGACAATTTATTTTTGTTTCCAAGAAAATATTCAGCCTCTTAACTGTACACATCTGTTTAGTGAGCAGGAAATAGTGGTGCAGAGTGGTGTTTGTACGCTCCATGACTACATGACAACAAGTGCTTTGGAGTCAACAACCTCTGAAAATCACACAAACTACAAACCAAGTTAATGCAGCTGATCTTGACACAGCACAGAATCACTGGGTTTCCAGGCAGTTACCTTGGTCATTAATGGTATTTTCTGCACAAATTTTTAATGTGGAGCTTCCAAGACCAATAATGGTTATATGTTCACTGAGGTCTCCTTGGCTGTTACCCCATTCTTCACAGTTCAATATACCTTACACATGTGGGCAAAACATGTAAAATGGCAGCAAAAGTATAAGCTTTCATGCTCAAAACCTGGTTCACATCAGGAAAAAGATGACTGCATTGATTTTGTTGTTGAGGATAAGAAGAGGAACTGGGCAGTCCCTAGCCCTGATTCCTACTGACCTTACCATGGTTAAACATTTAGGTCTACACAGAAGGAAGGCCAAAGAGCTGTAAAATATCTTCTGGATAAAAAAGTCTACAGATCCCATTTGTACAAGTGGGACCTGAGTCCTTCATGTCTGCAGCTGCCTTCCTCCACCCTTTGCATATGTAAATAAAACGGAGAAAAAACATATTAACATTTTCTTTCCTCTTCCCTCCCAGTCTCAAGGAGCCATCACACCCTGATAAATCAGGAACTCCAAGCTACACTATAATTTTATATAAAATATACAATACAACAGATCTTCTGTGGTGCAGCCAGTTCCAAGAAGAAGCAGATGCACCTTGTGATTATTAATTTATTCTAACATTTTTGGAAGGGAGAGATGGGGAGAGATATTGGTACGTATGGCAGGTACTGACTAATATTTAAAACCTTTGGCATTACCATATGTTCCTGGAAATAACTGCCAGTGCTATTAGTTGCTGTCATTGATGACAGCATGTAAATGACTATCTAATCTGCATATACAATTAAATAATTAGATGCCATATGTAAGAGCAGTTATTTATAGGTGCAAAATGAGAGAAAAAGTTCAAACTCCATTTTTATAATATATGTTCTCTCGAATCAGATTCTCTTGACCATAGATACAGATCTTCATTACTGAGTGTCCTATCTTAGGTTAAAAAAAATTTTTAAATCACAATTAATACCTCATAGTATTGATTTTCTCCTGTGCTGCATTGATTCAGTAATGCTTGCATCGAGCCTGCTGGCAGGATGTTATAGCTGCTGTCCATAAAATGCCTGTCAACTTCTGGAGCTCACTATGAACAAAACAAGCCAGGGAAAAACCCGTCCCACTGAAGGTCCGTCCGCTGCATTCAGTGAAGGCTTCATCTATTCTTACGAGCAGCTGACCTAGATTCTCTGCATGAATGAGAGCATTTCCCAGCATCATGGCTGCTCAGAGCCAGAAATTCATGTATCGCTTATCATGAGAGACGGGGAAAAAAAAGGAAGAGGTTATAACCTTAAGGGAAAGTGATGGCATCCGTTTGCCATAAAAGCTCTATCCATATCCCCACAAAGCACTCCCTGACACACTTCTGCTCTCATTTCAGAGTCTGGAAAGGGCTACAGCCCTCCTTACAGCACATGTGACAGGCCAGGCAGCCACGGCTCCGTGGAGAGGCGGAGATGTGCCAAAGCTGTGGAGGACATGACCACACAGTGGGGTGGCCAGCTTGCTGCTCTGGAGCCAGCTTGCTGCTCTGGAGCCACCTGCAGCTTTCCAGCAGCTCGGAGGCAGCTCCTGCCGGCAGCGAGGCTGTGCTGAACCAGGGACTGCTGGTTCACATCATGCCAAGAGGAAATGAGCCAGCGAGGGCTGCTGAGCCCTGCACTGCCAGGTTGTGGTGGGATCCAGCTGCAGACACAGCACATCCATCACCCTTGGGAAGTTAGGTAGGCCTCAACAAGGCAATGCCATGTCCTACTGGTGGGCCATACAGGACACTTCTGCTTCTGCCAGTTCTCCAACACATGGGAAGCGCATCTTGTGGCACTTAATAACTTAAAGATAGTGGTAGGCTTAGAGGGACAGGAAGATGGGTCAGCCCTGGGGAAAGGACCTTTTCATCCTGCCTCTGCTGCTGATCCACTTTGCCCTCATCTCCCTGAGATCCTATCAGGCCCCTCCATGTGCCTGTCTCAGTAACCTTGCATATTAATCAATAATACTCAAAAGACCGCTGATCTCTGAGAGTGATCTCCAGGAAATCCAAGGGTGTCCATCACTGTCAGGGATGCTACCTTGATACCAGCCCTTGATGGCTGCTGTCAGTGATGCTGAGCTGCCCACAGAGAACAGTTCCAGGTCCAGGCCAGGACCTGAACGACATCCACTCAGATAGGATGAGAAGGACTTGGCAGGCAGGGACAACTTTCTCACGTGCCCCAAGGTACAGCTCCTGCCCCAGGGCCATGCTGCAGTTCTGGCCACAGGGACAAGGAAAGAAACACAGCCTGAGTCCTTGGGATGGGCAGGAGCTGGGCAGTCAAGGGTAATTTCCTTCAATACCAAAATGTTTCAATCTGCACCACAGATGAAGACAGAAAGCTAAACTCACACGCACAAACTCAGGTCCACAGATTACAGATATTCTGCCCATTCTCCAGACATAAACATCCCAGGCTGAGGCTGCAGAAGAGGATTTCTGCTCCTGAGGACCCTCACTGACTGCACCACACAGATGCAACTTACACATCCAGCCTACACAGAAGGCAAGTGACTGCTGTGGGCCATGCTGCAAGCGAGCATCCCCCCAGCCCCTCTCCTCTGAAACCTCCAGAGGGGCCACCAATAATCACAGAATTGTGGAATATGCTGAGTTGGAGGGGACCGACAAGAATCATCCCGCAAGGAGTCCAGCTCCTGGCCCTGCATAGGACATCCCCAAGAGTCACACCATGTGCCCAAGAGTATTGTCCACAGAAGAGACTATAAGAGCTGTTTAACCACCTCTCAATTCAGATCTGGTTCAGCAAATGCAAATACTCCACCAGGCAATGGGTTTTCCTCACCAACATTTTTTTTTTTTGCACGTGGGCAACATGCAAACTAGGTCAGTATTATTCCTACCAAAACACTTGCTATGGGTGTTATTTTTAGCAAACCATGTGATTGTCTGACTTTTATTTATGAGCACACAGAAAGATCCACTGTATATTTTCCTGTCTGTCCTGTTTGGGGTGGTTTGTTTTTTCAGTTCTTTGGGTAGGTTGCTGAGATCTTGGGCCTCTTTTTAAAAGGCAAATTCAGACTATTGAGAGACCTTGCAGGTCGCATGCCTTGGCAGTCAATGAAACAAAGCACAGGCAGCAGTGAGCAAATCAAACCAGACAAGAGCATGGAGAGACTATGAAAAAGCAAGACAGTGACACAGGTAAAAAGGGATGAGAATATGGAGTAGAAAAGATGCCAGGGGTCATAGGAGATGGGGAATCAGGCAGAGTTGGAAGGATAAAAGAAAACGCATATCTTCACAACTTCTGAAAGGGTATACCCAAGACCTCAGCAATCAGGCAAAAGTCAGCAGGAGAGCCCAGTTCAGTGAACAGAAAACTTGTCCAGAGATCAAGATTTTCTGAGAGCTCTTCTTACCTCCTTGGCACAAACGAAACAAATCAAGGAAACAAAATCCTGCACCAGCTTTTCATTCAGCAGGTTATTGGTCACAACCCTGACAGATATCCATCAGACAAACAAGCCAAGGAAGATGGCCCCTATAGCCAGGACCTTCTGTGTCCAGATCTCTACTTGCCTGGCTTTCACCTGGCCTATCTGGGGAACCCAGAGTTTTTGCCCAGTGCTTAATTCATCAGACTATTCAGGTTCTGAGGAGGTGAGTCCTTCCACTAACTGCATAGCCAGTGTGAAGAAGTGTACATCTCTGTGGGTAACTCAGACTGCTTCCATAAGCAGAAAAAAGACACAGGAACAGGCAGTGTCCTTCCTCTCAAGTGAATGCAGATACCTAAAATAGGCCAATCAAGCAGCACACCAGCACTGCCTCTTTCTCGTCATCAGCAGCAGAAGGAAATTAGAATGAGTAGCTCAGGCACTGATGTGTGTATGTCAGAGCAGATGAACCACAGCCTAAATTTCCAGAAATTAACCACAACACAGAATGTCAGGAACCCGTCTACAGGCCCATGGGTCTTCTGACTTTCCACTCACATGAAAAAAACAGATGTATATGATCTGTGAGGGCACGGGGTCAGCTGTATGGCTGATGAGTCACGGCCATGAAGGGCTGCAGATCTCGCAATGGAACCGGCAGAAGTTGCTTACTAGGGTGAGTCACCTCAGAAGGAGGGAAGTTCCACATAGAATCCTCCTTGCCCACCTCCCCAGAACACCACCACAGGCCCAGAGCTTCTGCACAGCTGGGAAACAACTCTAGTTCTTGGTTTCAAAGCTGAGCAAGGAACATCGGAATTTGCTGCTGAGAGGATGAAAGCGTGGGGACAATCTTCTCCTGCCACAGAGAAAGGGAAGAGATTGAGCTGGCTGGGAGAGTCTGGTGTTTGCTGACACCTTTTCTGCCTCTGTCTCTGCCCAAGACCTGCTGTCCCAGAATTAGGGCCCTTTTGGGGTCTCAAGTGCCTCTTTGGCAATCCACCAACACATTGCAGACACTAAAATGCATTAAAGTTGCTTTCATCTGTCCTTTGCAATTGATTTCAAGCCCTGAAGCTCCCATCCCAAGCATCCTGCATCCCTCAGGTAACTGCTGGTATCATCTAGGTGCCTGCAAAAAAGAACAGGAACTTCAAAAGAAACAGCACAGGCAGAGACAAAGACAACTGGAGGAGATCCAACTCACCTTCCAAACTCCAAATAACATTTCTTTCTCCAGCAAGACCATGCTGCCACAGAGCATCAGGTACACACTGCAGATGGAGTTACACAAACTACATCTTCCACGCAGGGCAGGAGGCAACAGCAGGTTCTCCTACAAACTGAAGCAGCACAAATGAACAGGGAAAGGGCAGGCCCCCTTACACAAGGAGTAGCATGGGAACTCAACTCTGTGTCTGAGGCAGAGTGCAAGAATGATATTCAGGGATGCTCAGGGGTGTTTTAAGAACATGGGACATATTCTGAAAGCTGGAATGGCCTGGTTGATACAAGCTGGCTGGAGGCTCAGCCATGCTTCACTACCTCATCATCTAACATTGATGTACCACATGTTTTTAATATTGCTCCCAGGGAAACCACTGGTTTGGGACAAACATTATGAAGACAGCTTCTTACCCCCCAAATTTTCCATTTTTTTTCCCGTTCCTCATATAATACTCACACACAGATCACTTCTGCTATCTATAACCTGCAACACCTTGCATGTGATGTTGCACTGAATTTTCTGTAACCATATTTTTGGGGGTATCAATTAATCCACATATACTTAATCAGTACATGTTTACATTATGCACATGCATTCTCTATCTTCCTGTTTAAACCAGCAGGCTAATACTGCCTTGAAAAAGAACTGAAAGCACCAATTATTCACTGCACTCATTAGTAGCAAAAACAGATTTCCAGCCATTTCAGTTACACTCCTGAAATCACGCAGTTAGTGGTTGGTGCCAGAGTCCCATTTAGCTCAAGAGCCTTTTGTAACAACAACAAACAATAGCTTCTTCTTCATTTATCTGGCTTCCCTTAAGAGGAAGAACTCATGTTACAAAGGAAGGGCTACATAATCATGCCTTACTAGCTCAGGGTACACAGGACTTATGAAAGTCCCTTAGAAATTTCAGTATTCACAACACCCATGAAAGTTATGAGTGGCCCAATGAAAACAATCTGATCTTGGTAAGAGAAGTACAAATAAGTGCAGGACAATAGGCACAGGCCAACAAAAAGCAGAAGGAAAGGTGTAACAGGAGCTGGGTTATCAGCTCTGCTGTAACAGGAGAGCTGGTGCAGGCCTGCTCTGTAGCCCACCAGCACCATGCATGGTGTCTCTGAAGGTCACAGAGCAACCCCAGAAGCTGAAGGTGTTGCCGAGTTGAGAAATGCAACTCCCCTATTCCTGCTAAACAGAAAGCACCAGTCCTCTCCTCCTCTCACCACAGTGATGTTCCCCGCACTGCTGCCTTTCCTCATGGGAATGTTCATGTGTCATTCCAGTACAAAGCTGCTGGGAGAGCAAGTTCAAAATCACATCAGACTCATTCTTTAAATATCCCTTTTTTCTTTCTTTTTTTTTTTTTTGCAAGCATGAAATGAAATCTTTGTGTCTTTTTCAGAGAGGGTAATGTTTTATTTAAAAATGGCCTGCCAGCACCATGAATTTTACATGACAGAAGCTCCATCCCACAACATATTTAAACCTCTCCTCGTTAGTCATCAGAGCTCTGATCCTTCAGCCAGAAGTTGTAGCACATCCCACCAGGACTCCTGGCACAGGGTCTGACTAATGTTGCTCACAGGCCTATCCCTTCTCCCTACTGATCACCCCTGAAACATAGCCTGCCCTGAAGCATTGCCTTAGAGGAGACAGATCTGCTGCATCAGCTCCTGCCTGCAATGTGTCCCACTGAAACATGCCCCCACACAGGCTGTTTGGAATACACAGATGTGAGCGGAGATTTGGCAGGTCTAGTAGAGCATCCTATCAGCTGCAAGGCCTCTGGAGGTCACAGATAAGCAAACCCAGGAAAGGGTAATGCTGGGGGCATAGATATACAAGCAAAACAAGACAGGCAGCAGATCAAACATGTCTTCCCATGATTTTGCATCTAATGCAGAACTCAGTTGATGACTGTAGAGTTATACTTGGTAGTGAGTGTCCAGAAAACCCAGATTTTACAGTAAACCAAATGTATTCAATTCTCAATTAGCCATGGAAGATTAGCTGGGTTGGGGATTAACCATACACTCCCTCCCCATAGCAACCACAGCTACAGCACCACGGCACCACACATAGAACACGAGCCCCTGGGCTGTGCCCCACTTTCACCTCAGCAGGTTAAATCTGTCCCCACTCAGGACAGAAACTGGCAGAGTTCTTACAATCCTTTCACCTGTGGAAGACCTGAATAAGTTCTTATCCCCTAAATAACATATAGCCTGTACAAGCCAGGATCTGTTTTATCTAGGTTACCCCATCCCACATTTTCTTCAATGGCTGAAAGCTGATGATATTTACATGAAGCAGCCAATACTAAAACAAGAACACACCACATAGCCTGCAAAAGCTGTCCCAAGCACTAGGCAGCTGGTGTGCTGACACCATTGCCTATGTGCTGAGTAATGATGTCTCACTATTTCTTTGTGCTCCCTTACCCATCTCTTTCCATCTGTTGTTCCTTGGCATCCATTTGGATCATATGCTGCTCAAAGCAGGGCTTTCTGTTAGCACCTAGGAGATAATCTGTGACAGGGCACTGCAAAAATCAGTCTGATTGATTCATGTGAGTAATTAGTGAACTGGCGTCGATGCTGTCAAGGACGTGTGTATGAACGGGTTAAGCATGGTGTGTTTGGATGGAAAACGTGACTCGTAAGTGTTACTAACATTATTCTTTCTCATGTCCATAAACCTAAGTAAGAAATGGGAGAAATGGAGTGGGTAGAAAAAGACAGCAGGCTGGCGGGCAAGTATCTCTCAAATACAAATGCACTAAATTACGGATACATAGATCAGATGCAGAGCATTTGCAACTCCTACACACATTTCTTCTCTCATAGCTATTAACTTCACATGCTTCTCCGTTTTGTTTTTGCTTCATCTTTCACATACATAGCCCAAGACTTGGATCTTATCTTCAGGTATCCCAGTGACTTCCTGGCATGTCGTGTGCACGCACAGCTACACCCACACATTGAGGCATCTCTTTCTCTGCCTTCTGTACATGCTGATAGTGCAACTACACCAGTCACAAGGACAACAGTCACAGCCTGTCAAACTGATGAGAAGTTGGTTGGTGGGGTTCACGCTCTGAAAGAGAGCAAGACGGGCAATAAATGTAATACACAGCAGTGAACTGCAAATGGCATTTGGTTTTTCCCCTTAGGGAGCTGAAATGAGAACGAACATGAGAGTAACAAAGAAAGAAGAGAGTCTGAAGAGGCTTGCTGTTTAACTTTTAAAGCTCCACAGTCAATGGGAAATGGGAAAGATTCAAGTAAAACACAGGGTTGGAGCTCAGACGTGGGGCTTATCTCAGCCCTCTCATGAAAAGGCAGAGGTTTTGAGCTCACATAGTCCCAAATTTCCAAAAGTAACCAAAGCTACTGTCACACCAGCAGGCTCAGAGGTTGTCACTACTGGACACAAAAGCACGGGGCAACTAAAGGAAACAAGCACTTAAACTGCTAGAATTGCCTCTCACTAACAGCAGCCAGGACTGCTACAGGACTGTGTTACCTCAGGCCAACGTCCAACATGTCTCTTGGCTGGATCTGAATGCACTGCAGGAGGAGGAAGCTATCTCTTCCCACAAAACAGCCCCACCAAACAGTGCCGAGCTGAATACAGAACTGGGGCGTGCCATTCAAGAAAACTGTTTTGCCAAACAGGCATTTTGTAGTTATGGAAGTCAAGTTGTCATCCAAACTTTTGAATGCTGTCAAAGCTCAGGAAGCACAGAACTGGTATCCCTCATGTTCAGTCTTACAACTTCAAGGTCCATAGTCTGACCATTTTGCCAGTGCAGAAATAGATATGAAAGACAGTCTGAAAAGAAAACTAGTTGTAACTCGAAGTCTATTTTATCATGTTATCTACATGGCAGGAGTAATTTATCAAAGTGGTAAAGCCTTGTCACAACAAAAAGGAACTGCACATAGCCAGGTGAAGTACAAGAACTCTGGTAAGGCTATCCCTCTAAAACTGATAAGAAACACTCTCCTGTCTCTTTGAGAGATACTCATAGACACAGCAGGGCTTCAACCAAAGCAAGACTTGCATTAGCTGTGTTCAAAATAAGGCCTGAAAATCCAGGTCACACTGGTCAAGCTGTAATCTAAATGGGAACAGGGAAGCAATAAAAATACTGGCAGACAAGAGCTGGTGATAAAGGGGTAGGTGATGGTTAAAGGTCTCCTCTCCACCTTTGCTCCTTGCTCCTTCCTAAACACGGACAAAGAACTTGAGTATCTATATCCCATCTCTCAGCTGTGATTCAGCTGTGAATTCTTGTCATAGAAAGGTGCCCCAGCGTTCAGAAACCCTCTCCATCCCCTAGCCTGCACATAAGGGAGAGGGGAACTTCAAGCCAGCTGCACAAATATCTCTGTTTTGGCTGGGGATGAGATACACACTGTGGTCCAACACATTCAAGGCCTTTCTAAGCACAACAAACCAATGCCAAGAAACAGAAGAATGTCATCAAGGCCATATAGTTTGGTTGCTTGCATTTGATTTGCATCTCACTCAAAACAGGCAGGCAGAATGCAGGGACACAAAGAGGCCTTTCTCAGCAAGCAGCGTGGCGTGCACTCCTGGGTCACCTCAGGCGGCTGTCTGTCTGCCCGGTCCCCTTTACCTTGTTTAGATTGTAGCTGCATCCTTTCAGTATCAAGATGTGGATACTTAATGCGTGCTCACCTTTGCCCCCAGCCACACACTGTTTCTGCTTAGCTAATGCTTTTCTTGGCAGGCTCAGCCAGACAAGTCAGAGTTCAGCTTGCACCCTGATCAGCTGAAGCACAGATGACTGGCTCTGGGAAATGCTGCAGAGGCACGGCCAAAATGAACTGAAGTCGCCTACAAGGAGCTGCAAATTGCCCTGTGTTGGTAGTCAGCCAGTTTGATTCGGACCCATGACTGGGCATCCAGCCACAGCCAAAGGACAAATCAAAATAAACAAACCAGAAGTTTCTTGTAGGGACATATTATGAAGAGATTTTCAAAGCAGGATTTAAGAACAGAATACTGTCTGTCCATGCCTTAACAGCATGGACAGCACAATGACGGGCCCTCTAAAAAGCTTTAAATGCAGTCAGTGCCAGTGGGAAATGGACAAGATAAAAGACACAAAACAAGAGTTAAGACATATACAGCTTTTCACAGCTCTGGCACAGCTCTCCCATGCAAGCGATGCATGCCAAGCTTTCAGAAGTGGTCAGAGCAAGTGGCTGAAGCTTAGCTGGTCCTGAGTGCAGGCTTAAGACTCTGACTTTGTTTTATCTGATATTTTTATTTATTTGTTGAGAAGCAGTCATTAGTTATCACTCTATGAAAGAGACTGCTATGGGAAACCCATGACTACTAACTCTCCTTTGATTAATGCGTTCTCATTAGCAGGTCTTTGGAAGAACATATTGCACAGCCTTTTGTGCAATAGCCCTATGCAGAGTCCACAGATGTAGAGACAGACCTCCCCAGCACTGATCATATCTCCCAAAGATCCCTCAGGAGATATGCTGAGATAGATAGGTTAGAATAAGAATGGGAAACACAGCACTGTTTGCAGATCTGGAGCACAATAGGTAAACAGGCAAAAATCAGACGAATCTGCCACAACCCAAAGTAAGCTACAGAGCTGCCTTTAAGACCTTTGCTAGGGTAAGAGAAGCCCTGAGTGGCTCACTCTATAGCAGGTTTGTGCTGACTCTCAAACAACCTAACCAGCAGGCTGGGACTTGGCAGCCCACCAGTACTTTGCCTGTTTCCCTGCTGCTCCAGGATGTGAGCGATCTGCCTGCACACATCCCAGCATATGCCTCCTGTGCACCAGAGCTAGCACAGAGCTGGACAAGGTGCAGGGGACAAGCTGTTCACCCTCCTGCCCACTCAAATGTTTTTCAGGGTGCAGAACTCTGTAGCTCAGGACTCTCTGCAGAGGAACTCAGTGGGATTCCCTCACATCTGTGAGAGGAGAAATTTCAGGCTTCATCTGTATGACTCAGCTGTTTACTGTAAGTCTCTGTGGGAGCAGCACTGGCACTGAGATTCACAATTCATTATCTATAAAATGAAAAGAAGTTTTATCAAATGTCTACAAGTAAATATCCTTCAGAGCACACAGACTCACACAGAGACTTACCCTCACAGCAGATACACTAAACTATCAAAACCCTTTGTTGCAGCACTCCTTGTCTCAGTGCACCAGGAAAAAAAAAAAAAAAGCAAGCAGGGAAAGTAAAGGCTTTCTTTAGCCACATTAGGTGCAACCAATCAAAAGAACTGGATATCTACTAACAAAAAATAACCATTTATAAATATATGTCTTTGAAGACAGAAGTATTATATCTATATGTCCATAATCAGGGATAAATGCACAAAGCTGGTACCAGGAAAGATGTCTCAGAAGTAAAGCCTCTGAGTAAAACTAGCATATTATCCACTGGTATAAAATGCTGCATCTCCATGGACTTGAATGAGCTCACATGTATTTACACATGACCTTCGAGATCCCACCTGCACACACACACCCTTCCTAACTTCATCTAGAAGAGACTATTCATCCATCACCTGGTCATCCATTAATCTGTCAAATGTCTCTGCTGGTTTCAGCTGTGGTAGAGTTAATTTGCTTCACAAGGGCTAGTACAGGGATATGTTTTGGATGTGCAAACAATCAGAAATGAGAGGAGCTGTGTATTTGTTACACATTTCTGAATAAGTCATGCCAAATATCTAGGACAAACAATACATTAAGCCCTAAAGAACCCTTTGAAAGCTTTTTGTCTGCTGGCAGCAACAATTAAAAAGTAACATGATAGAAAGGGAACAGTAAATCATTCATGAGAATGATTGAAAACTAACTGTGGGTGAGATGCAGCAAAATAACACTGAAAACAGCCAGAGTATTTTTGAGTATCTCACCTTTTAAAGGTTGGAGTGGTTGTGAGGAACTTTAAGAAGTCCTACTTTGTGTCCTTTATTGCAAAGAAGACATAGCAGATACAAAATCCATGGAGAACTGTACAACCACAAGTTGCAGCTTATTCAGATGCTTCATGTCCACATCAGGCACAGAAGCAAAAATGCTACTGTGCTTGAAATAAATTGCACAAATAAGACTTAAGAAAAAGGGATCTTAAGGACACTGGTGAAATAAGTATAAATTAGACTAAGTGGTGAATAATGCTTCATACATGTGATCTCACTTACGTGCACACAATCATTTTGGAATCCTAAAATCAAGTTCTGAAAGAATTACAGTATCAAAATGTTCAGCTACCACATAATGTAATGCAGTTGTTGGTGCCACAGTTTCCTAGATGAGTGTGGTAGCCACAAATTGGGTCATCATTAGTATTTATTTTAGATCACTTCAACTCTATGAAAAGGCCTGTTTCAGGAAAGCTTGTATCCTAAGACTATCCCAAGTAAAAAACTCAAAAACAATCAATGTGGATAAGATTTTTTTTCTTCAAATAACACCCTTGAGCTTCAAGGGAAAATTCACCCTACATTATGCCTTTGAGCCTTCACTGGCCCAGCTGTGTGTTTTAAGACTTTTGAAAAACTGATTTTGGAAACAACTCAAGACAGTAAAGTCCTTGTAAGAAAGTTTTGCCTTCAGTGTCTCCTGGGTTATTCTCAAAAAAAAAGTCTGCATTAAGTCAATAAAATCATGCTAGACTTTACAGTCAACACCATGTTTGACCCGGATTCATATTCAAGGATATTTTTAGCCTCATTTCTTAAACAAACAAGAAAGATTTATGTAATGGTGGTGTGTTTGTGTGTGAGTATGCACTTGCCTATGTCTTCAGCACCATTTACCTGTTCCTGAACCCCCTGCATAATTACAAACACAGTGACATTCACAGGTAGAGTAAGACATTATTAGTGCTTCAAGTCAGCTTTCATTAGGTGTCAAAGAATCCCTATAGGCCAAAACCAGACTCAATTTATTACACCACTCTTGGAAACCATGTGTGTTATTAGCTATTTTAATATTGCTACTAGTCTGTGTAATACCATAAGTATACATAACACTTGGCATATGCAAACCATAGGACAAAGTTTCTGCCTCTATTTTCCTATTTAAGTACCATTCCCCCTGCTTTGTTTTGTAGTTTGGCAAATAATTTACTTTAGTAATATAAATATTTGAGCTGCAAACCACCAGAGCATTCAAAGCCTTTGGCACTGCATGGCAGTCATGTATTATTTGCTTCATTACAAAAGGTAATCCCTATGTTTTTATTAAGAAGCTAGCACCAGCTGTACTCAAGCTGCTGGCCAAACATACCAAACAAGCAGCAAATTCTCAACCATGATGTACAAATTCAACATTATCCTCCAAGACCTGTAGTTCCCTGCAAAATACCTTCAACATTGCAAGAGAGGAAACTCTTTAGGGACTTAAAATCAGACTTTGGAGAAAAAACATTTTCTGCGATGTGTCTGTCTGTCTCAAAATGCACGGCACTGCCCTACCAGCCAAGCAGCACCTTCAAAGGTTTTGTTTTGGAGAACATGAAAAATTTCCTTTGCCTTCAAAACTGGCTTTTCCTTTCCTTTCAGCACAAGCTTCGGGGACACCTTATCCTCTTCCTAGATCTGGCAGCAGAAGCACAAACTTAATCCCTACGTGGGCCTCAGTACTGCCTCCAAACCTCAGCTCTCCCAGCAATGCCCTCATATTGTTCTAAAGCAAAGAAACTCCTCCATGCTCAAATGGGTGGAACAGATGAGCAAAACTTGCTGCAGCCAGCAGCGCAGACCCCTAGAAACAAGCTCAGCAGACACATTTTGGCTCACAGGAGAAGGGCTTTGAGAGTACTTAAGATCTCCAGGGTCTCCCCAGACTGCAAGGAGGTTTAGAGATAGGTTCTCAATACCAGGGGCTGCCACACCTTTCCCTTAGGAAAAGTAGAAAGCCAATAGGTAACTCTAAGTATTCATTAGTCTTTTTTACTACTTAGGATTAACATCTGCTGGGAAATCTATACTGATAATCACAGCACTGATTGCCAGATCATAAGAAGCCAAAGAAAAAGGATGAAGGAGGATTAATCTGTGAAGGTGTTGGCAAAGCACATGACAGCTGCAGAGGACGTAAGCAATTCCTTTAATGACATGGAAGTGCAAATTGCTAAAATGATACTGGAAGAGAGATTCAACTTAACACACAGGCAGATTTTGATGTCTGAAACTTGACTATGACAAGAATCAGGGAAATGTAAATGCAGTGGTTACTAATGGGCATAAGGAACAGGCAGGTAGCTTTGACAGCATGTTCTCAGCTGGAAGCTGTATTCCCAGGGACTCCTTATCTTCCACATCCACTTCTTTCAGCAACCATATAAATGTAGCAGGCAGATTTGCCAACCACAGGCATGCAACTGCTGGATAATGGTGGATAGTAGTGGTTGCCAGTTAGGCCCATAGCCAAAGCTGCTACCTGGACAAACTGAGAAAATGTGGCATCCCTGATTGCTATCACCAGCTCTTCCACCTACTGCTGAGATACACAGAGAAAAGACAGGTCTCCAAGGCAGGGACTTCGCTGCTATCAAACACTGCTTTATATTCTGCAGGGAAACTGTTTGCCTCTCCTTGCTGAGGTGACTCCCTTACATGGGCAGACATACACTGGAAGAGAAAGCAGGAGGGTACAGGGAACCTCACTGGTGGCAAGACCAGATTTGAGGCAGAGCTTACCTCATGCTGTCAGCTGACACTGAGCCCTTTCAGGGCACTCAGACCCAAACACTAGCTGGGAGATTTTAGCATTTCTGCATAGTAATAGAAGCTACAAAAATAACTACCATAAATAAGGACGATATGTGTGCCTAACATCACGCACTTGCTCTCATGTTTTTTCTCTGTTTACTAATTCCTGAGCTACTACTAATAATAGCTACCAGGAATGATGGTGCTACAGAGCATGGAAAGAAAAGCATTTCACAAAGTGACCCTCCCCAGGATGACCAGTGAGGTGCCAGACAGAAATGACTGTGAAGCTCCTGAACAGTAAAACCAGAAGTAACCTCTGCCCTTGTGACTGATCAATGTCTAGTGTCAATCCCGATGGATTTCGGACCCACCCTTCCCTAAAGGTTACCTATTCCAACCTGGCACGTAAATAATTAAACTTTCTCTACACATTGCCAGGATAGGAAGAAGAAAGGCTATTGCTATTCCACGTAACTATAGATAAGCTTGGCCCTCCTTCCATCTCCTGAAATTACAGCCAAAGCTGTGAAGATGGCACGAGGAGGAAGCCCTTACTCAGGTGCTAATGTTCCTGCCTGCACTGGACGAAATAAGAGCTCTGACCAAGCCATTGGGAGATAACACACGCAGCAGAGACAAAACATTCTTCAAGGCTAAGGTTACCAAGAGGGCATGAATTAGGGTTATGTTTACAGCCAGTCACACTACTGATAGTGGACAAACTTGCTGAATAAACCACAGACAGGACACAAAGTTGCCAGAGATTAAAAAAACACATCATAACTGTTCCGATTACCAATTTGTGAAGATTTTAAATATGTTAAGAATTTCAAAAGAGTTTTGATTTTGCTGCATTGTCACAGTCATTGACTCTTGGTTATTTCTAAAGAAAACTGGCTGAGGCAACATAGAACAAACTTGGATTGTTCAAGGCTGAACTCAGCAATAATAAAGCTTTTCTGTGATAAGGAAATGCAGCCTAAGTTCAACTGTGGAAAACTTCCTATTCTTAGACATGAAACCATTTGCAAAACCTAGCTTACTAATGCCATTTAAAATGTCATACTTACAAAAGTATGCATAGTTCATGTCAATAAAATGCAAAGTACACAAGCACTCTGTATTTTGAAGGTCACACTAGCAATGTGAACTATGAACTTCAGGATTCATGAAATCATGACATTTTAAAGTGGGAGGAGAGAAAATATTTTTCTGTCTTGTCCATACCATAAAATATTAAAATGAACAAACTGTAAATATTAAGATTCAGTAAAAATATTTGGGATCCAACATTTAATATAAATGAATTTTCTGCTGAGGAAAAAAATCTACAGCTAGGCACCATGAAGTCAATAATCCACAATTTTAGTCTGGTTTGCATAATCCAGGAGAATGTCATGTGACCTCACCTGGATGAGACCTGCTTTTTGCAGAAGAATCATTATCTTAAAAGATACCTCTTTAACTTCTGTCAATTTATATACTATATATAAAAAAGTATCTTTCTTTATGCTGTCAATCATAAGGGTTCTGAGTTTTTCATTAAGTCAAATAGTACCAAATCCAGCGTCTCTTTCCAAGAAGCTCACTAAATGATGTTGGCAACAGTATACTTTAACACTCCTAATTTATTAACCCCCTAGGTGTTGTAACACGGAGCTAAAGCCACAGAGAGGAGGCATTTAGCAAGTTATATGTGCCACATATTTTTACAGCAAAGGATTTCCTGGTGTGTTTTTCTTGCCTCCCACTTTTGAATGACTTTTTTCCCCTCGTGGTAACTGCCAAGCCTCACATATTTTGGAGACGCTTCCTTATTTTGCCCTAACACACTCTCTTGTTTCAGAAAGTGTTGCTGTGCATGTATCAAGGAGACATTTAACACATCCTGAAAAATTTTTACCTTTTTCAAATGGTGATTGTGAAGTCCAAGACAAACTTACATGATGGACTCTCCATCCCTGGAAGTGTCCAAGGCCAGGTTGGATGTGGCTGGTCTGGTGGAAGGTGTCCCTGTCTGTGGTGAGAGGTTAGAACTAGATAATCTTCAAGGTCCCGTCCAACCCAAACCATTCCATGATGCTTCACAGGACAGTGTCCTGGCTAGAAAGACCAGCTATCCCATATGCTGAAAGGAGACATGTAGCAAGGGCAGCTGCCACAATGAGGGTTTTGATAGAAAGCACCGAGATGTGCACATTTATCTCTGGTTGCTCCAGCTGAGGAAACAAGATTTTTTATTGCTGTTGTGTGCCACTGGAAATGGCAGTAGCCCTGCTTTTGTGACTTCTAAGAAAGCCTCATTTATCAGCCACCTTCCTGAGTGCATATCAGACCAAAAATACTCAATATGTACGTCAGGGTTCAACAGGAGGGATATCTCCTTTGACCACATCAATGTGATATCAAAGTCAGCCAGGAAAACTACACGTCAAAACTAACTTCAGGCAGGAAGAGACTTAGAGCATATAACATTATTTAATGTCACTACTAGTTTTATTGTCGCTCCCTCTCTTTTACTCTATACTCCCACAGAGCCATCAAGAAGTTTTACGTTACTCAGTGAGACAGTGACAGGAACTCAGGAACATTGTTCTGCTGGGGAGTGTTTGTAGGGATTAGAGAGCTGGTTACCCACTCGATTCATAAAGTCAGGAAAAAATTCTTTGCCACTTGATTATTGACACTCTAAAATACCCAAAACATATAATTCCTGTGATACTGGAAAAATGGAGGTGGAAGAAGATGGGAAAGAACAAGAAACAGGGAAGAAAGGACGCAAGTTTTCTAGTTTTTACGTGAAAATAAATCCAGACATGCGTTTCATTCAGGGTCTCAATTCAGCTACATAGGGCTGGCAACATTTTCCACTAAGAACAGAGTACATGCATATGACAACTGTGTCATCCTTTGTAAGGCAGCCCAGGCACCCAGAGCCACCCAACGCTGAGCCTCTGTGACACTAGAGTTAAGTAACAGGCTCTTTCCCACACCCCAAAAGCCGGCTGTGCAGGAAAAACACAACTTATTCAGCAACTTAATTGCTTGAAATTATTTGTAATATAACTTGTAATATGGTTGCTGAGATGTCAAGCATTGGGTCACTGCCCTCCAAGGAGTAGCTCGCCCCCCGGGGTAGTGTCTCGGCACACCAGGCAGGGCGGAGGGGCCGGGGGAGGCCCGGAGCGCCCCCAGCCCCAGCCCCAGCC
>VZTH01002167.1:809243-867876 GCA_013397815.1 Aleadryas rufinucha
CGTCGCGCGGCGCGGCGCATGCGCGGCCGCGGGTGACTCCCCCATGGCTCCCAGCGCTGACTCAGTGCTTAATTGCTGCATTTATGACTCACCGCGAGCGGGGCGGGGACGCGGCGCTGTGCGGCAGGGAGTCGGTCTGCCTTCCCGCTCTCTCCTCCGTGTACGGCATATAAGGGGGTGGTGCTTGGGTTGAAGTGTCGTAGGGACCAGGAGAGGGAGCTTCAGCTTGCAGCAGACAACTGCTGTACTCTGGAAGGAGGGAAAAACGGCACGCTTCTACTGGGAACTCGAGAGAGTTGCTTCCTCAGCACTTCTGCAACGCGTGGTCAGGTTACATGGTGGCTCTTTTTAGACATCCTGGGGAAGGAAACCGTGTGTTTAAAACAGAGTCCGCGGTGTACTTTTTGCTGAGGAAGGGTAAAATTGCATCAGGGTAATGTAGAACACAAGGCACGTACCAGTCTATCTGCTTATTGTGTAAAGAAGTTGTAAACCTGACCAGAGGGACTCGGATTGTGTTGCACCATAGGCACGCTCTTACACATAAATACTAAGAAGGCTTTTTTAATGTGTCAACGCTTCTGTCATTAACGATAACAACATGATGACGTGTCAGAATAGCCATGCTCTGTAGTCAGGGTTGCCTGTGTAGTCAACCGGTTGTGGCTTAAGTACTCTTAGATCTGATTATAGAGGCACGTGTTAATTTAAATATGTAAATACTGCTCAAGGCAACGTTAATAATAGGATTCCTCCTCCTTCCCCTTCCTCCCCCTCCTCCCTTCCCCCAAGAAAAAAATCAACTGGAAAAGCTGCTGCACTGTTCTGTACCTCTGCATTGCTAGGCTTTCTACAGTGAAGCAACTTCTGTCAGACTTTATCAGGCTTATTGTTAAGTCAGAACTCAACAGAAGCTGCTATGAGAATCCATAAGTGAGAGGGAGAATTACATAATTTTCAACTCTTTTCCACTCCGATCCAAAAACTGGTAAGCCATGTACAAACTGTGTTGGGCTACAGATTGCTGCTGCTTCATCTTACTTATATTTCTTGGCATTTTGGCAGACTTCAGTTTATGTGATAGGTTCATGCTGTGATGTGAATTTGAAACGGATTTCCAAATCTTTGTCCTGATTCCTGTGCTCTTCAGCCTGAAATTGTACCACATGACCCTTACCGTGCAAGTCACTGGTCTGCATAATAAATCAAGGAGTGTGCCCTTCCTTAGTGATTCCAGAACTCCTTCAGGAGTTAATTATATTAAAAAGTAGTCCTAAGCTGTTTAGTGGTTTTAGGGTAGTGAGAAAGGGTGGAAAGCTTTGTGGTGTAGTTAAAGAAAAGTTCCTTAGCAGTACTATCCAAGGCTGTTATTTTCAGTTCCATGGGTTGAAGAAAGCCATAGCATAACAAATGTTCTTTTCCCTTTTTCTCACCCTAGATATAATCCCTTATATGGCTTTGTAGCAAAACTAGATTGATGTACATTAAGCTAAACTTAATTTTTTTTTGTTTGTTAACACTTGCAGAGCTGTTGCGCAGCCACTGGTACCTGTATTGGGGAAACATAGCATACAAGCAAGAACCTTACAGCCTCAGTGGCGAAAATTTTTTCATGTCAGAGACCGAGAACTCTTGCAGTCGTTTATGTCATCCCGTCTTCTCCAGACAGAAGATACCAAAAAACTGCAATCAAAGATCTCTTCATCTTATTGATAAAGCTACTAATAAGGCAAAATGTCTGTCAACGTCAACCGCAGTGTTTCAGATCAGTTCTATCGCTACAAAATGCCCCGTCTGATTGCCAAGGTAACTTCCTGAGCAGCTGTAAGCAGAGAGGGTTCTCCCAGGACGGGAAGGAGGCAATGATAATGCTTGGCCACTCCAGGGAAGGGAGGGTGTCCGCCCCTTCGGTCCATAGAAGTGCACATTAGGTCCTGGAAGGAGATGCACTTCAAAGCAGAATTTCGGTGTAGTTAAATGGGAAATGCCCACTGGGCTTGGCTGTTGCAGACATTTGACCTTAAAACATGATTTGTTCTCTTTAGGTGGAGGGCAAAGGAAATGGAATAAAGACGGTTATAGTCAACATGGTTGACGTTGCAAAGGCGCTTAATCGGCCTCCAACGTGTAAGTAGTAGTGTGGAATGACACAGCATTTTTTAATGCTTTTGTGTTTGAAGTGGTAGTGTTAGTTAGCTAATAAAGCATTAATACTGTCTTTAAAGATTTGTAAGACAGAAACATGATTATTTCAGGATGAAGTAATGGACAGAAAGAAGCAGGAGCCTATTTACTTGCTGTTTAAGAATCACAATGAAAATATGAATGTGGTAGTAGCTATAATGTTTTCTTTACAGATCCTACCAAATTTTTTGGTTGTGAGCTGGGAGCACAGACCCAGTTTGATGTTAAGAATGACCGTTACATTGTCAATGGATCTCATGAGGCGAATAAGCTGCAAGACATGTTGGATGGATTCATTAAAAAATTTGTTCTCTGTCCTGAGTGTGAGAATCCTGAAACTGATCTGGTGAGTGTTCTCTGTCACATTAACTGTGACACTATGGAAACACTATGTTAAATGTGTGTAGAAGTGTAGTGCAAAGTTTAAAGCAGACTTAAAAACAGACATAGCAGTATCTATGAACAGAAAATCGAGTACGCATTCTTGCGTACTTGCACCCTTTGGGAAGGTTTTACATTTCTGATAGTTCCTAACTTCTGAGATAAATTGCTACTTCTAAACTTTGTCTTTAGTGAGTGATACAAAGTATTTAAACCTTTTCCTTAATAATTTGGAGATAATCATGTAGATGCCAGGTTTAGGCTTTAATGCGTAATTGTTCTGTAAATGGTAAATAACCTGGAGGTTGTTCTCTGTTACAGCATGTCAATCCTAAGAAACAAACTATAGGTAACTCTTGCAAAGCCTGTGGCTATCGAGGCATGCTTGACACAAACCATAAACTCTGCACGTTCATTCTCAAAAACCCTCCTGGTAAGTGCCTTTCCTTACTTCTGGGGATAAGGAGAACTTCTGTATTAGTGGTGTTATGGAAGTAGAAAAATGAGTAGCTCGCATCTAATTGAAATTTAAAAAGGCACCAGCATACTCCTAGAGTATGTTTGAGGATCAAGATGAAGTAGCTGTGCTGGTAGTCTCTTTCCTCATTATACTGTGTCCTTCCCAAGTAGAGCTATTTGTAAAAAGCTGAATTTGCCTGTGCAGGACAAAACTTAGGAGGAAGGTAGTTAGCAGTAGCTCATGGCAGTTGTTCCTTTAAGTCAGCGTGAAGTGTGAGAGTAGGAAGTAAAAACTGTAGTAAATGCAAACTGTAATCTGTGCAAGCAACACTCTGTAGCAAGCATCTAGTTGCCTGCTGCAATTTGAGCTTGCTAGAATAGGAAAGTCTAACCTATTCCAGGGGTCTCTGCTTTGTGAGGTCACCTGTTATATAGACTTGGACAATCTTGGTGGCAAACAAGATTTTGACTGCAACTGGGGGTTTCCCCATCAGATGTACATCTTCCCTGAGTATGTTTTGGGATGGGTACTACCCATAACTTGAAGCTAATGAAAGCATCCAAACCCACTTGGGGATTTGGCAGACGTGCAGGGACTTTATAGTTTGCTCTAGTTCATAGAACAAAACATTAAAATTCACTTGCAGAAAGTGGTGACACTGGTACAGGAAAGAAAGAAAAGGAGAAGAAGAACAGAAAAGGCAAGGACAAAGAGAATGGTTCTGTGTCCAGCAATGAGACACTTCCACCCCCACCACCAGAGGAGATTACTCCTCCACAGGTTGTGGTAAGTAGAAGGGAAAGTGGGGAGATAAGGGTGTGTGGTGTCTTGCTCAGATTTAGACCTTTGGGATCACTGACATTCCTTGCTGGTCAACATTGCACCTAAAAGTCTTACTGTATCCAGAACTTAGTGCTTGAATAGAAGGATCCCTGATTCTTCTCTATAGCAGCTTTATCAGTTCATCAGTACCAGTGTTTGTGCTCCTTGCTAAGTGAAAGCTGCCTCTCCTTTATCACTCCTTTTCAGGCACCTGGATTGTTTCCTGTGTACTAGGTAGAATGGTGAAACTGCAGTTCAAGTAGCCCTACAGATGGCTATAGACTCAGGTCTAGCTTCCATTACTTCTTTCCTATGTTTGCGCTTTGTCCATGGTCTTTGATTTGATTACAAACATTTCTTTAGTTTTATAAAAATGCTGTGATGTATCATTTCTATCCTCACCTAATACTAAGCCTGCAGTAATATTGTGTGAATCTCTTGTTTTACTTTTGTATTTTAGGAGGAGGAGGATGATGACGACTGGGGTGAGGACACAACAGAAGAAGCCCAGAGGCGTAGAATGGATGAAATCAGTGACCATGCAAAGAACCTCACACTTAGTGAAGACCTGGAAAGAACTGTGGAGGAGAGAGTCAACTTACTATTTGATTTTGTAAAGGTAACTGTTCTCTGGTTGTTTGCTTGATATAACCACTCAGGTGTAGTGGTACAAAATGTTCATAAGGAAACTAAAAGCAACCTGCTCAAGCTTCTGCAAAGTACTGGTTCTACCAGCGGTGGGAAGGGAAGAATGCAAAGAGCATTAATGCAGACCTCAAGTGGCATTAAAATGTTTGTCTGTACCTGTTTCCCTGTAGAAAAAGAAGGAAGAAGGTGTCATCGATACTTCTGACAAAGACATTGTAGCAGAAGCAGAGAGACTGGATGTAAAGGCTATGGGCCCACTTGTTCTCACTGAAGTCCTTTTTGACGAAAAGATTCGTGAACAAATAAGAAAATACAGACGTCACTTCCTTCGTGTAAGCCATCTCTTCTGCACTTGTTGTGACAACTGTTTGGAGTTATTTGTAGCACTTGCTTGGTACTATGGGCAAGAATTCTTGACTTCTTGTAGTGTTCTACTTTTAAACCTCTCCTTAGCTAGGGGCAACTGCTGGGAAGGATAGTATGAACTGTTGTAAACTTTACAATCTCATAGAGCTGCTTCTGCTCTCTATTCAGTCTGGAGAGAGGGTAAAAAAGCTCATTCAGTCCCTTTTGCTTTTATCACAATTCTAGTTCTGCCACAACAACAAGAAAGCTCAGAGGTACCTTCTCCATGGCTTTGAGTGTGTGGTAGCCATGCATCAGTCTCAGCTTATTTCGAAAATACCACATATTTTGAAGGAAATGTATGATGCAGATCTTCTGGAAGAAGAAGTCATCCTTGGCTGGGCAGAAAAGGTAAAGGGGCAGTATGTGATGTGCTGTAGCAATTAAATACCTGAAGGTAGCCTATTGCATCTGGCTTCTCCATTCTGGTGTAGCTTGTGCAGCAAGAAGCCTCCTTCCCAAAAATGGGCTGTGGAAGGCAGTGGGTGAGGTTAGAGTTCCAGTTTAAGCAGTATTTGTGTACAGTCTGGTGTAAACTCCTTCAGTCTTCACACGAAGTATCTGTCTTTCAGGCCTCAAAGAAATATGTTTCAAAGGATCTTGCCAAAGAAATCCGTGTCAAAGCAGAACCATTTATTAAATGGCTAAAGGAAGCTGAAGAAGAATCTTCCGGTAATGAAGAAGAGGATGAAGATGAAAACATAGAGGTAGGAAAGGCTTGTTTACTGTCAGCAGCTCCAAGGTTGCACTGTTCCTTCATGCTTAAGTCTTGTAACCTTGTCCTGGTGCACTCCAAAATGGATTACTTGGGGTATTACTGTGCGTGTTGGGAACAGGAGGAACATTCCATTTACAACGCTTTGTCAGTGTTATTGCTAATTGTTGTCAGTTGTCTACCTGACATCTCTGTAGTAACTGCAAGTCCACCTGGATAGCCCAAGACTGTACCATTTCACAGTGACAGTCTCTTGCACAGTAGCAGCTCGTGTAGTGCAAGGTTGACAGGAGGTATCGAGCATCGTGTCTTGTGTTCTACATGAGTTAATGGGGGTGTGTTTGTTAGATAGGCTGATGGAAGAATAACTGACCGCTTTCCTCACAGTTCGGGCCTACGTAAAATCTGTTGGTTACGCTCCAGCTGGCTGTGGCTGGGAGTGTTTTCACACAGGGGTTGGTTGGTTGCTCTCCTCCCAACATTATATTATTCTGCTCCTGGGTATGAGATGCTTCTTCCTCCAGGTGCATGTGCACAGCTCTGCCTTACAAAGCAGCATGATGAGGGGTTCGTGGCCATGGTCAGGAGGGTTGTTGGGTATTGGAATTACGCCAGTGCTTAGTGGCAGTAGGTGCTGTAGTTAAAGGAATGTCTTGTCTCCACAGGTGGTGTACTCCACAACTGCCAGTGTACCTAAAGTTGAAACTGTGAAGCCTGCAAACAATAAAGATGACGATATTGATATTGATGCCATTTAAAGTGATGCAACATAGCTTCCAGCATAGTAATGCAAACTTCTCTGCATTTTCTGCCAGAAGTGTGACTTGTATGTGCACAAGCTGAAATGGCTTAACATCCTGCTACTTTGTACTCTAAAATGTATCTTTTTACTGTGACTGGTCTTGTGTAACTAAGCCTAATACCAAGGAGTCAGCACGTCGGTGAACTGATCTAGTTTGCAACTGGCATGTTCTATTTTGTTTTTCTAACTTGTGTTGGACACATACTTGGAGCACATTTATACAGTTGTGGAAATAAAGGATTTGGTTTTGGTCAATCTTCATTTGTGACTCAGCCCCCCTTATTGCTTTTCCAAGTAAGTATTTACACAGCTTGGTGAAATTTGCAAAGCTGATCACACAATGACAATCCCTTGAATGAGACAAAAAAAAAAAAACCACCTTAACCCTCAAGGCTGTTCCAACAGTGGAGATTTGAAACCTGGGCAAGAAGCAGGTGTTGGGTAATCAACAGTGTGCAGCTGCCAGCTTCTTAAAACAGGACAGCTGTCTGTATTCTGATCTTTACAGGCTTGGGTTTTTTTAAGCAAACTTCCACTGGTGTTCACTGTGAGTCGTGTTTTGGCTTGGGTTTTTTTTCCTTTCCTGTGGTTTTCAACAGCTCCAAATCCACGATTAAAGCTGCAGGAGCTGGTAGTGCTGCAGTTGGTGTGTACCAGCTGTGCAGTGTCACCATGGCATAGGCCAAGCGGTGTCCAGCTCCAGCCTCATTTGGGGAGGGAGGGGCAGAGGAGGAGATCTGGCACCTTGAGTGCAAGAAGTCCCCAAAGTTCACTTGCTTGTCTCTGGAAGTCAGTGTCCCAAATGGCAATGTTGAAGAATCAGATTACTTTAGATAGCGAAAAACCTGGTCCATCAAAATCAGGAACCTGGTATGACACATAGTGTATGACAGGTTTTGGCCAGGGAGGAGCTAATGGTGGCGGTTTTGTTGCCCTTCATCGGTGCCTGCTGGGAAAATTGAGAGTGGCAAGAGAGTGGGTTTGGAGGTTTTTTGTTAGACTCAGTATGAGAAGTTTTGAGAGAATCAAGGCTGCAGTGCATGGTGAGCTGCTTTTCTAGTCAGGTTGTTCTGGCAGAACTTGGACAAAGGCAAAGATTGTGTTTGGGTAATTAGTGCAGGGGTGACTTGGGCTGCAGGTCCTCCTGTTCTGCAGTATTGTGTTGCATGTGGCCCTGGCAGTGAGTCGGCACTTGGCACTAGCAGGTGTGCCAAACAGTGCTGGAACTGGGGTAAAGCCATGAAGTGTTTGAAAGTGCCCTTTTGTGGATTTTTATTGCAGTGATACAAACACAATTTTTAATTTAGAGACAGGTTTATTCCCGGCTTCTTTTGTCTAAGAGAAAATCTGTTCTCCACTGGGTTTAAACCAGGTTTGTGTTTCCAAAGTGTCCATTTTCATGCAGGTTTGGGAACCTGGAAGATGAATTACTAATCCCTGTGTGCTCTCTCAGGAAGACATCTGTTCCTCCTGGTGCAGGCACATGCCTCCCTTGTGTAACTGTTGTGAGCACACCCTGATAAGTGTTAGTCTCGTGACCAGAAGGTTTCTGGCTGAAAGTGTTTTGTGGTGTTGGCTGCTCCCAGTTGTGACACAGTGAAGTACCATTCGGGAGTGGTCAGTCTCATTTCATTGCAGGCTTGGTGGCAACTGCAGGCTGCTACCAATGGTGATAATTTCTGGGGTTTTGGTTTTTTCTGCTGGGAGGTAGAGACTAGCAAGACACCTGTTCCTTCCAGCAGGGAAACTAGGAAATGAATCCACCCAAAAACGTTTTTCATATGGTCAGTGAACTGATGGTGTCATACCAAAGCTATAGGATGGTAGATTGGGTGTAAACAGGGTGGGAGCATGCAGGGGATGAAAGTGTTCTTGTCTGTAGTAGCCCACAGGTGGACCAGAGTCTGTGTATCACAAAGTGGTACCCTAATTTCAGTCATGGTGGAGGCTTCTAGAAGTGCTGAGGCTGCTACTATGAGATTCCTGCTGCTGAGTTACACTTCTGACCCTATTTTCACATTCACGTTGCTGTTTCTGTCTCAGATCATTGACTGATGTTTCCACCAGCTCATAAAAATTGTTTGTTGTGTGACTATTTCTTTAGGGAAGGAAGTCTGACTTAAAAGTTTCATGAGTCTTTGAATGTATTGCCTCTGCTATCTGATTAAGAATAACAAGTACATCTTCAAAAGGCAACTTGGTGTTCAGATAAAATCTGCTCCAAGCTTCAAAGGTAGACTTCTGGCACCCAAGAAGGAAACAGCGTTGGGTGATTTCCCTCACTTGGTGCTGCACCATCTCTCTGCTAGAAAACCTCAGTGTGAGCGCTGCCTGTGGGCAGGTGGAGCGTCTTGTGGCAGGTCCAGGAGCCTTGGCTTTACAAACCCTCCTCTCCTTGCAGGAGCCTAAGACTGGGAGCTTTGCTGCAGCTTGGCAGCTTCTGGCAGCAGCTGCCCTTCATCCAGCATGACAAGGAGCTGCTCAGCTGCCAGCTTTGCTTGAGGCTCAGCAGCTTCAACCAGGGTTTGTAATCCTGACTGTCGTGCACATAAGAAGTAAAATTGCCTGGTTTTACTTTTATCTGTTAGAGCCTACAGGTTGTCATTAGAAGCCAGTGCCTCCTCAGCTGCATCTGGTAGGACATGTATTAGATATAAGTGTGCTCTTTGCTCCTGAGCATGCACAACTTGGGCTTGTAGTGAGGCTAGGACTAAAGATGGGAAAAGTGATTTGGAGGGAGTGCAGTAGGCACAGAAATGTGCTGAATGCTTTTGTTTTACCTTGCTGTGGTAGTGGCTTCCCTTGTCAGTGTTACTGTGATGTGGTGCTCCCACAGAGGTCACCTCTGCTGAGCCGCTTGCGTAAGGCATTACCACGCGGCTGTCATTCCTTCCCCCTAAGATCTGCCCTGTTCCTTGGGGTAAGAGGCCTGCCAAAAGATCCCAATCTCCACCCAAGTCAAACAGCTCGGTTGATTTCTTGTTGTCTAGATGCACCACAGAGTTTAAAAAGTTGATTTGTAACTAATAAATAATGCTTAGCACGTGGGTATGTTCCAGTTGTGCAAGTTCTGAACCTTGGCAGTTTGAAAAGGAGAGGTACCTCTGAAAAGTAGTTAATGTAGCGACCTGTAATGAAATGTCCTTTCATTTGAGGGCTCCTACGGAGTTGTAATAAACATCACAGGACCTCTGGGCTCCCAGTGAATGCAGCGAACGGACGTGGCAAGGAGAGATGGAACAAAAGTAGCTGACCCACCAATTAGTCTTTCCAAACTGTGGCAGCTGCTTTATTCTCAAACAAATTACTCCCAAAGAGCCTCAGAGACCTGTTGCTGAGGATTGACTCCTTGGCATTTGGTAACACCACTAAACCATGAAGTTCTGGAACAGAAAACCCGGAAGTAAAGACAAAAAAAAGCAGCTTGAAAACAGTGCTCTGTTAAGCCTTATCTGTGAATCACTGCATGGTTAAATTTCAGCTTAAGGTTTATGAAGTTGTTGGAGCTGTTGGGATTACTTACATGCTTGACAGGCTGCTGGCATTGTCTGTGTTTTTCATTTTGGAGATGATCATCTTGCTGCCACAGAGGTGTCAGTCTCTTGATCTGGAATTGTTGAGGAGCTGTTCTGGGGCCACTGAGGAGCTTTCCCAGGATGTCACTTCCCTTCCTAGTGCAGACCAGCACCAGGGTATCTCCACAGCTTCCTTAGGGCAGCTGACATCCATCAAGGGCATGGCCCCAGTGCCCAGGTAATGTTGCTTTTAATTCAGTAAAATTCTAAAACTCCTCAATTTTTTTCAGAGGAAAATCAAAAAAAATCTTCAGTGTTTTGGGTTGGGAGCCTAAGAAACAGATTCACCCAATCCCTGTCAGTAAACAGAGGGAACTCTTCTTCCTGTTGTAATTAGTGTCAGGGAAACCAAATGAATGCTAAACCATCTTTTCTGCGCATCAGTTTTTCTCCTTGCATGTGCTTCAAAGTCTTACTCAGTAGTTAGGGTTCTTTAAGCTTTTTGTTGTGGCTGAATTACCAGTCCTGGGTGTCCTGTGGATGGGATGCCATTCGCTTCCAGTGCTGGCCATGCAGATCAGCTGTGCCAGGACAGGTTTGGAGTGAAGCCAGGCAGCCGGGTCAGTACAGCAAGGCTGGGACCAGCAAGGCCCAGGGCTGGGCACAGACCTGCCCGTGCAGGTGCACAGGCTTTACAAGGGCCCTTGCCCACGTGCCAAGGTGTCTTGGCTCCAGCTGTCTTCTCCCAGGACTTTCTCACTCTGCTCATTCCACGTCACTCAGCTCCAAGGTTACTCGGCTGCACCATACTGGAGCTTGAACATAGGCTGTCCTGCACCTGCAAGGAGGAGAAAGGTGTGGCAGCGCCTATTCCTACTCCCAGGTCCCTGACATTTTCTGAGGCTGGAGCTGTTTTTTCTGGTGCTAATCTCATGCCATTACTGTGGAGTTAAAGGCATTTTCTGCACAATAGTTTCTCAAGGGGAAAAGAGACAATTCAAAGCCGAGCTCTGGTCTGAGCATAGAGTCATAGGCACTATAGCCATACATTCCAAATAAGGGAAGTATCAGCACAGGAATAACTCAATGGGAGGTTTGTGTGGGTGTTTTATTATTCTCTGTGAATTTTTGCTTGATACTGTTTTTTATATTTATCTGATATTATTAAAACCCAGCTAACTGCACTGACGTCAATGGAGTTTGGCTTTGATTCTGTGCAATTAAGGTAGATATCTGACATCTTTAAAAGAAACATGAGGAAAGTATACTTCTCCAGGAGAATCCCATCCCTGTGTTGTCAGGGAATTGTTAATAAATTGTTTATTAATTAATAATCACTCTTATGGACAAAATCACAGGTATACAAATTGTGAACAGATTAGTTCACATAGGAAAAGACTAAATAAAGAAGTAAAATACTGAATGAAAAGACTAAGGGTGGTCTCTGGAGTTGGGAAAACTGGATTTAAAGGCTTCCATCTCCTGCCTCCTTTGTTCCTTCAGCCTGTGCTCATATGCTGTATCACAAGCCAGAGGAGCTGGTGGTCCCAGCTGCATGTGCTGTGGAACTTGGGGTGGTTGTGGATGGTGGGCAAGCACACTCAGGCAAAATGGGTAACAGGAGCACAGTTCCAATGACAGAAAAACACTGCTCTGTGTGGGGGAAGTAATGGAATTTTAAACAATCTTAAATTCTTATTTATCAGCTGACATTTAATACAGGAGTTTGCATTCTCCGTGCCTTCTCTGTGAACAGGATTGGCTATATTTTAGTTTTGATTTATTCTGCTGAAAGATGCCTATAAAAGATCCAGAATTCAGAAGGGCAATTTTAAGGAAAATTTTAAAAAACCAACTTGACTATTGGTGGACTTCATCAAAATCCCCAGAAACAGTTTAGATAAGATGAACAATGTGGTAGCTGCATCCACTCAGGCTGCTGTCAGGAACACACCACCTCCATAGAGCAAAACCCCTGCTTAGGTGGAGCAGTACAGAAACAGGGAAGGGAAACCTCTCTGTGAGGAAAGCAGATCCTACCCAACAGAGGTCACTGAAGAACAACACCTTCACCTTTCAGTCAAATGGAAGAGCCAAAGTTTTAGCAAGTAGCACAACTTGCTGAAGGTGAGTCTAGGGATGGAAAAAACCCCACCATAAAAAGCAGTAACATAGATAGATAACTAATCAACTGTGCACTCCTCATGCTGACTAAAAATCAAGGAGATGGAGGGGTGATGAGGCCTCCTAACCAGCTCCTGGTCAATCCTGATACCAGAAGATGGGAGCAATGCATTTGACTTGGGCAAAAGCATGCTGTAGGAAGCAAGGGGTGCTCCTGGAGTCCCCAGAGCTGTGCAGATGGGTAACCAGCCTCCATGAACGTCCTCACCTGCATGGGCCTGGGGGTGCTCTCAGTTTTGCACGGGCAGGTTTGTGTGCCTGGGTGAAACATCTGCTCCGGACCCATACCTTGGAGAGGACAGGAGCATGTGGGCTGGGAGAGAGACACAGGGAAGCCACACTCAGTGCCACAGGCATGGCTAGCTGCATCCTGGTCCGGGTCAGTGAGAGGGAAGCCAGGAAGTGAAGGTGGCTGTGGTGTGTGGGTGATGAGGATTGAGAGGTGATCAGTGAGGCCTTCCTGTTTAGTAACACCAACAGGCCTTTCCTGGGCAAGGGGGTGGTTTTATCTGAATCACCGAAGGGGAACTGAGTGTTCCTGGTGGGAGGAAAAGTGGGAGAGCAGGTACCTGTCTGTTGTGAGAGCCTTTCTGGGGGCGTTCAGGGATGTGCACTGAGGAGCTGCAGAGCTTCACTAAAACAAGGCAGTAACTGCTGCAGTTTCTTTTTTTTTAGTCTTTTATGATACTGTCTCTGCCTTTGTTCTTTTTTTTTTTTTTTTTTTTTAANTTTTTTTTACTTCAGCACTGTGGGGTGGGACTGGGAGACAGAAAGAAGCAGTGGTATCACTAATACCAGAAAACCTGTTCTGCAGGAAAACCTGCAGATGTGTGCAGGATGGGGAAGGAGCGGCTGCACTCATGACCCAACCTGCCCTGCACGCAGAAGGCCAGAGGGTGATGTGGATGACAGGCTCCTTCCTCTGTCTTTCCCCTTACGCATGAACCCATTCTCAGCTCTGGTCAAAGAGCTGCTGTTCAGGGCCTGACTTGATAACCTTCAAGGAGCTACTGGAAGGAAGGTCTCCTCCTGCCTTTCCTGCTCCATGGCATTTGCTCTGCTGTGGTGTCAAGCAGCCCATGCCTTGGTCCAGGGCTGGTCAGCAGTGGTGGGTTTGGAGTCTATAAGGGAGATGCCTGTAGCTGTCAGAGGGCTGACATCATAGGCCATGCCCTGCGGAGGCACCTGGGTGTCAGAGAAGCCACCACTGCTGGGAATTTTCCGTAACCCACTTTTCCTCCTGAAATTCTGTTCCTTGAGAGTGGCAAAGACCCATTTCCCAGGAACATCCCTGGGCCGCAAGCGGGATCCCAGCCGGGATTGACCTTGCTCCCCCATCACCATAACACGTGCAGGGCCCCTCTGTGTCCTGCTGGGACACAGCCCAGGGGGGCAGGCAGGATGGGGAGGGCACAGGGGCAGATTTTGACCCGCCACCTGTGACCCCGAGTGCCCACCAGTCTCGCTGCGGCAAGGCACCGTGGGGCGCAGGGATCGTGGCGGGGACTGGGGGATCAGGCGGGGGGAGCTGGGGCCGGGCACCGGCGCGCCTGCAGGTGCTGGTGAAGGAATGCGGGGTCCTGGGAATGCGGGGTGCCAGGGATGCGGGTTCCCGGGAGTGCGGGGTGCCGGGAGTGCGGGGTCCCCACCAAGGGTCCACAGGCGAGGGACACCCCGCGGCCCGGCCCCGCGCCGCCCGAAGCGCAGTGACCGCCGGGGGGAGCCCGCGCGCCGGCGGCGCCGCCCCGGCCCCAAGCGGCCCCGAGGCGGTGACGGACACGAGGGAAGAAAGGGGAGAAAAGGGTAAAAAAACCCCATAAACCAAACCAAACAAACCCCAAANATGTGTGCAGGATGGGGAAGGAGCGGCTGCACTCATGACCCAACCTGCCCTGCACGCAGAAGGCCAGAGGGTGATGTGGATGACAGGCTCCTTCCTCTGTCTTTCCCCTTACGCATGAACCCATTCTCAGCTCTGGTCAAAGAGCTGCTGTTCAGGGCCTGACTTGATAACCTTCAAGGAGCTACTGGAAGGAAGGTCTCCTCCTGCCTTTCCTGCTCCATGGCATTTGCTCTGCTGTGGTGTCAAGCAGCCCATGCCTTGGTCCAGGGCTGGTCAGCAGTGGTGGGTTTGGAGTCTATAAGGGAGATGCCTGTAGCTGTCAGAGGGCTGACATCATAGGCCATGCCCTGCGGAGGCACCTGGGTGTCAGAGAAGCCACCACTGCTGGGAATTTTCCGTAACCCACTTTTCCTCCTGAAATTCTGTTCCTTGAGAGTGGCAAAGACCCATTTCCCAGGAACATCCCTGGGCCGCAAGCGGGATCCCAGCCGGGATTGACCTTGCTCCCCCATCACCATAACACGTGCAGGGCCCCTCTGTGTCCTGCTGGGACACAGCCCAGGGGGGCAGGCAGGATGGGGAGGGCACAGGGGCAGATTTTGACCCGCCACCTGTGACCCCGAGTGCCCACCAGTCTCGCTGCGGCAAGGCACCGTGGGGCGCAGGGATCGTGGCGGGGACTGGGGGATCAGGCGGGGGGAGCTGGGGCCGGGCACCGGCGCGCCTGCAGGTGCTGGTGAAGGAATGCGGGGTCCTGGGAATGCGGGGTGCCAGGGATGCGGGTTCCCGGGAGTGCGGGGTGCCGGGAGTGCGGGGTCCCCACCAAGGGTCCACAGGCGAGGGACACCCCGCGGCCCGGCCCCGCGCCGCCCGAAGCGCAGTGACCGCCGGGGGGAGCCCGCGCGCCGGCGGCGCCGCCCCGGCCCCAAGCGGCCCCGAGGCGGTGACGGACACGAGGGAAGAAAGGGGAGAAAAGGGTAAAAAAACCCCATAAACCAAACCAAACAAACCCCAAAAAATGAAAAACAGGGGAAAAGAAAGAAAAAAAAAACCAAACGGGGGGGGATGGAAATAAGAGAAAGAGTGAAAAGAAAAATATAAAAAAAATTGAAAGGAAAGGAAAACACAAAGAAAGAAAAAACACACCACAAAAATCCTCCCCCTCCTTCCAATTTTTACACTTCTGAATATTGTCTGTCTACAGAGATACCAGGGTTGGACTTCTCTCTCCCAACACCCACTGAGCTCAGGCTGCCTTATGCACATTTTTGTGGAGTAAGTGCAAATTCTCTGTGTTGGATAGAAAGGGGGCTCCCGACCCCGGCCTCACATCTGCCCCTGCTAGGGTCACACCTGCTGCAAGGCCCCAAGAGATGTGGGGAGCCTTGGGACAGTGGCTGTCTTGTCACCCTCCGCCCTAGGGTGGCCCGGTCATTGCAGTGACGGAGATGTCTCTCTGGAAGGAAACAGTGGGGAGCCACTGTATGTGATGGGAAAGGCCATGAGGGTAGTGAAAATAATGCTGTATTGAAAGTACTGTCGAGAAAATATTTGAGAGAGAGAGAGGGAGAGCTGCAGCTGCCTCTCCTTCACACACTATCTATGGGTGTACAGTACATCCATGTCACACTCAGGGAGAACTTGGTTTTTATATCCTCCAACCTATGTCATCAGGATGCTCTTAAAACCCTGGTCCATGTAATCTCAGTGCACACGCTTTGAGGGCAAAATGACGCCTTTGACATAATTGGAGGAAATATTCAGGCCACATGCAGCCTGCTTACCCTCAGCAGCACTTTTACCTGCAGGAACAAACTGCCTCATCTCCACATCTCTGTGTTCCCTGACTCATTCCCAGTAACATGTCTTGTAATGAGCCATTTCACCAGCTGCACTCACCCAAATGTCATGTGAGGAGATCCTGCACACACAGCCAGTTGCTGCTCTGCCTGCATGGGTGCCTGCCCTGCCCTGCTGATGATCTTGGGTGTTCAGGTTTCCTCCTCCAGCACGGGACGTGTGCTGGGAGGAAGATCATCCCCTCTATCACACAGCAGTGACTCACCATGCAGCACCCTGCAGCTCCATGGTCTCCCCTCCATCTGCATTGCTGGTACCCGGGATGCTGTAATGAAACACCTCTGAAGAGCTGTGTTAGCAAGGGCATACCCAGAGCTGCAGGGAGCCACAGAGAAGATAAAACTAATGGCAACATCATCCAGCTCCTGCCCAGAGGTCCAGTAGGGTGAATCTGAGAATCCATTTATTTTTCTTCATTTTCCTGTGATGTTATTTTTTTGTGATCATGTTGCTCACAGCAAAACTGAAATGAAAAGCACAACAGCAAGAGTATCAGCGGTGCAGGAAGAGAGAGCTCCCTACATGATCCTGCCTCAAGCTGCTCCTGGGAAGCAGGGTTGAGCATCTGGCTTTGCTTGGGCAGTGGGGGAGGTGGTGCAGGGTGGTGGGATGGGTTGGTGGAGGCTGGGTCGTCCAAAATCTTGTCGTTGGCATCTGGCTGTGTCCTGCTCTGCCAAGCACGGTGGAGGGACAGACCAAGCCACTACCCAAAAATCATCTGCAAATCATCAGTGAGTGCATATCCACTTTTCCTGGTAAATGAAGACACCAGAGGGGCCTGAGTGTTTTTACAGAATTATTTTTTCCCAGTCTTCCTAACTTCTTTAAAGACAAGCATACCCTGCTTGTGGGAGGCCTTTAAGGTGACTACCAGGCAAGTGAATTTATAGCCTTGCACGTGTCAGAGAAGCAAAAAACTGATTGCCTGGGTCAGATGGTGGCAATTTTGATGTATTTGAGCTCTTCTTGCTTGACACCTGTAAGATCAGATGCTCAGGGAAAGCCTTGTGTGGCCACAAGACTCTCCATGGGACCAGCTGAACACCAAAGGCAAAAAGGTGGGCGAGGTATCAGCCTGGAGCTGGGTGACGGATGCGTTTGCAGGGATAGGGTGAAGACACTGACTCGTGTCACCCTCAGCAGCACAGGGTGGCTCCAGAAGGGTCTCTGCAGGCCCCTTCCCTCTGCCCCAGGGCTGTCCATCACACTCCTGCCCCAGGAGGGGCCAACCAGACCGTGCAAATCTCAAGGTGGTCCCCATGTTTCTAAGAAGCAGATTTTTTTTTTCCAAAGCAGGAATATGGTGAGAGTTGGGTCTCTGCATCCCTATTTTCTTGTTTGGCTCTGAAACATTAAACCCAGGTCAGGGCCTTAAACCATCCTTTGTTTAGGCTTTCTCAGGAAGGTAATTTCTCTGTGCTGGGCTGCTGACGGGGATGGCAGGTTCCCCCTCCCTGCTTTCCCCCCACCTCCCCAGTCTTTGATCACAGCAGCTCTGGCAACTAAGCTTTGAAAATACAGTCATTTTATAGATGTGTTGATTAGGAAATGAAATTCCAAGAAGCAAATGACAACCCAGCTCTACTGCCTGACTCTGCAAGGATGGAGCTCCCCACCAGGAAATGTATTCTCATATTTTTTTGACACATCCAGGGTGTTGTATCATTAATAAAAAATGCAGACAGAACTTCTTAAGAGAAAATGACTTCCAAAGAAACTGCCTTCCCACCCCCCCCGCTTCCAGGTTTTCCTGTGAATCTGTAGCCTTCATTGAAGATAGCTCAGTCCTTTCTCTCTTTTGCAGAGCAAAATGAAGCGTAGGTTTACCCTGGAGCAGTGTCTTCTGGGCATACAGTAAGACCCCAGGGATTTGTCTCTCCTAGCAGGCTGTTAATCAAGGTTTCCAGCTGCACAGGAAATTGGTTTTACTGGGGGACAAAGAGAGGCTGTGGGCCTTCATGGTTAATTCTACAGGAAAATAACCCCATCCCTGCAGTCCTGTGAGGACTGGATTCTGTCTAGTCCATCCAGCTGGGATAGGGAGAGGTCTAGCTGATGTGTCTGCCTCCACAGCAGCCATGATGCCATACACTGACTCCAAGCAAGCCTTTCTTATTCAAACATCCCCAAATCCATCTCTGAAAAACAATCCTTTTCCGCTTCCCTTCTGTACTAATAGCGCTGTGCTTTTTTGAGTGCTATTCTGAATATATCAGCCCAGGGTGGGAGGGTGTTTTGGGGCTGATTCATCTCAATTTTGTTGCTGAGAAAGCAGGACATTCAACAAGGGTGATGGCAGAGGCTGGGCTGATTTGATTTCAAAGTGGGTTCAAGGAGCTCCTTGAGGCTACTCAAGGCTCACAGAACTGCTGCAGGAGGGGAAAACCCAAAACAGGCCACGCCTGTGTGGGGCAGCCAGGTATGGGGCTGAGGGGTGGTTCAGACCCACTGGAGGGTCACAGCCACAGCAGCAAGTGGGACTTAGCAAGTCTCTAGATTTGCTTAAAGTTCAATGGAAGGTTGATCAAGAAGGCCTTAAAAGAAGATGGGGTATTTGGAAGAACCTTTTTGTGAGGAAGAAATACCTCTGAGGGAAGAAGATTGTTTGCTAGGACACAAAGGAGCACTCAGTCTCTGGTTGGCACTTCAGGTTTGATGTGAAAACGTTGTAAAGGGCCTTCCTGTAAAAGACAGATCACTTTTTCCTGGATGCAAGGAGGAAAGAAGAGCCAAGGAAGTGATACAAAGAAAGCCTGTCAGAGCAACAAGCCGGGAAAAGCAACTTTGCAGAAGTGCTTTGAATGGCTGCACAAGCTGTGACAGGGGATGTACCAGAGCCAGAGAGGTTAAAGCATGTAAGATGAGAGATGATGCTGGCCTAGACATGAAGGACCTTATCCTACTCTCCTCTAGTTTGCATATCCAGAAATAACCAAGCAGACAGGCTCTGACTTCCAAACACTGTGAACAGAGGTAGATGCCAACAGCCTTTATCCCTGTAGACCTTCTTTCCCCTCAGCATAGAATGGTTAAAACTATTTCTCTCTCAGTGGGTTGCCTCCTTTCCCTGGGTGCTGCTTAAGAATCACCCAAAAAAAATTACAAACAGGTCAGCCCTTACATCTGTAGCTTGTTCTGCACAAGTCACCCCATTGGGAAGGGAGTTTTCCTGGTGACGACAGGAAATCCATTTAGAGATCCCCAGCACTTGTGCTGCAGCAGCCCCTTTCCCTCCCACTGCTCCTGCACACAGAGGCACTCCCACAGTGCCAGAGGCTCATCCCCCTGCAGCAGTGGAGATGCAGGCAGAAGTGGGGCTGGAGGTGGGGATGCAGAGTGGGCACAGGGTGGGAGAAAGCTGAGCAGCCCCATCCCTGACCTCATTCCCCCGTGGTATGAGGTTGCTCTGGTCCCCCCAGCTGGTTGCACTCACCCATCCCCATCCCCACAAAGAGCAGCTTGCAGGTGACATCTTTGACACCTCCAGCTGTCTCTCTGCACATCGCAGCTTTTCATCTCTGGCAGCTAATAGCAGAGTGCTGGGGGAAGGGAACATATGCCAAAGCAGCTCATCTAAGGTGCCTTCTTACTAATCACATTACCTGCCCCCCTAGCAAGAGAGAGGGTTTGATATATGGCCAGGGAGCTACCAGAATATCTCCCCTCTCTCCGTGCTGTAGGGGATGCTTTTGCCTCTGTGCGAGTTGCAGGAGGGAGCTCCGTGACGGGACAGGGAATGGAGCACCTCTGTGTGGAGGGACACCACAAAAAGCACAGGCTGGAGGCAGCCAGGAGCACATGTTCCTGACAGAAGTCCGTACTGGAGTGTGCGAGGTAGGCAGCTGCTGTGCAGCACAACAGTGCTGGAAGGAAGGCAGAGGCTGAACTGATCTGCAGAAAGAGCTGCCTTCCATCACTGCTGCCTGCAGGGCATTTGCTGAAAGTAACAACTGAATCCCGACAACCTAGGACAATTAGAGGGTATGAAGCTCGGGCTCAGCTCAGCTGCACGGAATCTCACTACCCCCATTCCAGAGAACACCGTTTGTAGATTCGACAAGCTCCTAACGATGTATCCCGTTAATGGCTGATCCTACACAGTGAATGCAGGTGTCAGGGATGCGTGATTCAGACAGCAGCAGCAAGGTGATGGCTTTGCCCATCGGAGGGGAGGAGGTGTCCTGGTACCCTGGGAAGCCCAAGGGAGGGTGAGAAGCTGAGCTGCCAGGTGATGCTGTCATCATCTCCAGGTCCTGTCTGCTCCCCACTACTCCCTCCTGAATTCCACTGCATCCTATCTCAGCCATGATTTCAAATGGAGCTGGTGCCCAGGGCCTGGCTGTGGGGATGTGGCAGTGACAAGCTATTGTGCTAATGGGGGCTTGGGAGATACTACAGAGCAGTGATGGGGCTACCTGTGAGGGTTGGCCCTTGAGCATCATAACAGTGCCAAAACCCTCTCCTTGCCTTTTGCTGGCCAGCCTGACAGGAGCTGAGTAGCTGTGAAGGATGAACTGGTGGCCCTGTCCATCTCTCATTGCACAGAAAAGCAAGACTTCTGCATCTTTTCCTAAAATACATGGGAGTGCCAAATGTGCAGCTTGGCTTCTCCAGAGCCAGGGGTTGTGTGACTTGGCTCTGGTGTGTGGCTGCTGGAAGGAGCTGAGGACCAGCCTGCACAGGAGAGAGACCGGAGAGAGACAAGAGGGAGACAGGCTCTCCAGGTTTGTTTTCCAGCTGGGGGAATCCCGACCTGCTTCTGCTTTCTTCTGATGGATGACCTTTCCATAACTCATGCTTGTGTTTGGGACTCCTGAAACTCCTGTCAGCAGTGCATGCTCTCACCTTTGCATGCCTGGAGCCCTTTGGGGTCTGTGTCCCACCAGAGGAGTTACTACAGAGGGTTTTCCAGGGACTGTCCCCTTCCCTACTCTGCTTGCCCCTACCCAATTCATTGGCCAAAGAGGAGGCACGGGCGCGCACATGTTTCAGTATGTGTCTCTTTTTAATGCATTTATTTTTAGCTTGTTTTTGTGGCCCATAGAGGATTCCACAGGAAATCCTGCAGCCATGGGATCATGAAAAGCTCAGGTTCCCGATTGTGTTACATACGTTAACAGAGATGTGATCTATACAGGGTTTTTTAAAAAGCAGCTATAAATACTTCCTCCAGCTGCACCAATATCCCCTCGTCCCTCTTCCCTCCACGGCACCTGTTGACAGTCATGTACCCAGTTAAGATTAGCTGCTTCACAGGCAAGGGGAGCCCTGACTCTGGAGCCATCCCTCCCTGCCCTGTAGCAGGAGCACCTGGCTGGCTTGTTTTGGGACGCACCTTGGGCTGTCAAAATTTGCACAAAGGGCTGACTCCCCCGACGGGCTTGCTTGGCCCAGCAGTGGTGTGGGGCAAGAGCCACAGGACCCAGCCCCATATGGTGTGGTGGCACTTCACCATCTGAGCCCCAGGCAGCCCCAAGCTCCTGGCCAGGCAGCCCCACCACAGTGAGGAGGTTGTCAGTTCTCAGCCCTGCTTCCTTCCCAAGCCCAGGCCGGCCAGGGAAGCAGGGGTGCTCAGCGCTGGTGTGCACACACACATTTAGTTCTGCAGCCGTGGGGTGCACTGCCAAGTGCATCATTTCCCTCCGGCTGTGGAAACCGATGGCTCGCTCACACGACCCCTCCGGGCTCACCAGAATGAGTAATGCCTGCAGGGCTGGCCTGTGCTTGTGAAATATGGAGATATGCATGCATGAAGCTTGAGTTCATGGCATTCAAGTGTGTGGGAGACCTTTGGGTTCTTTCGATAGAAGCAGAGGGGCTTTTCACCTGTGAGAGGCAGCTCTCAGTCTCCTCCCTGTCTCTGAGCATTGTGGGGGAAAGGTGCTGCACAGGGTGCCCTGGACTGAGCTAGGACATGCCTGGAGGAAGCACCTGCTGGCAACATGTCCCATCCATTACATCCATATATGCAGTCTCCAAGCTCAACCCTGAAACACTTTTCCATGGAGGAAAAAACCCAGCAAGGTAAGAGGGAGCTTGTCAGGGGCCAGTCCCTGCTTCCCTGCAAAGATGCCTGTGCTGGTGTCCATGGTGGACACTGCTCTGCAAAGTCCAGCTCCGAGCTGTGCCTGTTTTTTCCCAGTCCATGTGTCATCATTCCTGGCTGCTGGTGAGTCAGCCCCTGGCCCTGCTGGGTGCCTCCACAGCAGCCATGCTCTGCTGCTCTGCAGAAAACCTCAGCCATCAGGGGAGCCCATAACATAGCGGCTGCAGGCAGTGTTCCCCTTCTGTGCTGGGAGGGAGCCAAAACTTTCTTAAAGGTTTGTTTATGCAGAAATTATCCAAATTATGATGAGAGATTCCTTCATTTGCCACTTTCCCCCCACACAAGAAGCTAATGCCATAACCCTTCACACTACTCTGGCCCTGGATTTGCCTGAAGAGTCCATCCTGGAGCCAGAAGAGGCGTGTGATGAAACTTTAGTTGAACATGAAGCACGAAACATTGGCTGCAGTGTGAGACTTGATGTGGGAACTGGAAGATGTATTCAGTTCACAGTTAAAGCAATCAGAAATTTACCCCATCACTTGGAAACTCTTCTGATCCCCACCTACACTCTCCCAAACTACACCTCTGAGTGTGCCACACTCCCAGGCTGGAAGCTGGCTGATGTCCCTCTTTGCCAGTGTGCAGGATGGATTGCGAGCCAAGCAACGTCCTTCTGCCCAGGTACACCCTGCTGAGACCCTGACGTGGGTCCTGTACAAGGGGGGTCAGACGTGTGTTGTCAGCCCTGCTATTGCTGTACTCCAGTAGACCCAGAGCTTGTACAGATGGGATGGCAGAAATCCAAGGAAAGGCTCATGACACCAGATCAGAGGAGAGCAGAGAGTGAAAAATGGGATTATGCAGGCTCAGCTGATGGAAAAGGCAAAGTCAGAAGCAAAAGACAGAGGGTTTAGAGGTGAATTAATTCTGTTTATGTAGGTCTGAGGTTCATCTGTAGTTTGGTCATCCAAAACACTGCAGTGAAGCCCATCCTGGGGAAGATGCCATCACACACCATGGGACACACAAGGACTGCCCTGGTCCTCTGACTGACCAAGGCCTCCTGGATCTGGAGAAGGTCTTGCCGGAAGGATCAAATATAAGAAGCGGAGGAAAAGGAACAGCAGTATTTGCTTTCTTCTGCCCTGCTCCTCTCAGGCTGTCGCTTTAGTCAGGGCTCCTGACAACCCCTTAAGATGAAGTGTACTCCAAAAAATGTATGCTGGGGTTATGTAAGACTCCAGTACCTTTGGTGACTCACACGCCTTGTCCTAACACGCCATTCCCCACAGCCGTTGTGTAACCTCACTGGGAAAGCACGCAGTGGCCAGCCCCAGGGAGGGGGAGCTGCTGTGGGGATGGAGAGCCGTGGCCCTAAAGATCTTCCTTCCCAGGGAAAGACAAACCCACTGAAGGACAATCCCATTCCTCTCACATATGGAGACAAAGGAGTCCTGCCGCAGTGTTGGTCCTGCAACTCGAGGGATGGTCAGGGAAATGAAAAGTGTGAAATTCATCAGACTAGAAAATTTGTGGTTGGCATCCAAACCTGTGGTTTTCCCTTTTGTGTGCTGTAGTCTACTAGTACTTGTAATGAAAGGGTTCATTGGCAGGAGAGCAGGGACAGGGAAATCTTCCCTTATCCAGGGAGCCTTCTTCCTGCAGTGATGGAGCCTGAGTTTTCTCTTGTTTAAGCATGGAAACATCAGGATAGACTTTGCAGCCTGCAGTGGAGATACTGGCTATCCCTCTGGCACAAAAGGAGGATCAGGCCTTTGGGGAGCTCCTGGAACTTGCAGTGGATGTGTGGGCACAGCAAGAGGCAGTGAGGGGTGCAAGCATCCAGGGGCAGCAGCATTGGAAGTGGGGACGATATTCCCAGCATCGGGGTGGGGACAAAACAGCCCAAGGTTGTCAGGATGGATAAGCCCATGGGGGCAAATTGCACGTGTCTCTGTCTCAGTGTGAGAGGTTGTGAAGGAGAGGGGCTGTGCCTGTGTACTGAGTAGCACTCTGCCTCGGGCTCCTTGCAGACAGGTCCAGTCTGCCATGTTTTGTCATCTCCTGGCACAGCATCTCCAGTGGCACAGAGCAGAGGGCCTCACCTTCCTCCTATTCAGAATCTGCAGTTGCTGGAAGGACACAAGTCTCATTTGGGCAGCTGTACCTCGGCATTTTGTATGGCTGTTGTTTCGTTCGGTTTTTCACCCTGCCCATATTCTGTGTTTGAATGCATGTGCCATGAATCCAGCTCAAACATCTCAGCCCCTCAAGGCAGCAGAGTTACTGTAATGTGAGTATGTTGGAGGAAGGCTGAGAACTGGCAAGTCAGCAGCAACCTCTGCTTCTCTGAACTCGCACTGCCAAGGAAGTTCAGACCTCATCCTGCCTCGCACTCACGTCTCTCAAAGAAATCAGAGGCAATGAACAGCACGCTGCAGGTTTGGTTCTGCCTTATGACTTCAAGGCCAGCTCATCAGCTGGGACAAGTGAGGGTAGCTGCCCTGAGGCAGTCCAGATGAGCAGGTATTTTCCTGATGTCTTGCCAGTCCTTGATTCCTGCCCAGGACTCCACACCTACCCCAGCCTATATTCTGGTACAAAAGTGATGGGTTTGAATCATGCAATGGATTTACAGACTGGTTCATAAGCTGAACTGAAAAATAAAGAAACTCTTCTTGTTCAACTAAGGATCTGGTTTCCACTGTTTTGTAGCTCAGCAATGGAGTGATAAAATATTAGGGCTGAGTCTTGGCATCAGGATGCCACTTTTAGACTTGTATAAAATCACAGTAATGCAGGCATCAGACTCATTATTTATGATACAGTTATAAATTATATGATTTTGCCCCCTCAGTCCATAGCTAGAAATCACCACTTCCCACATACAGCATATGCAATGCTTTATTTTTAAAAAATAACTTCCATCTTTCTAAAGAGTAAAGGCAGAGCAAAAAGATGAATTAATGTGACCTATTATTAAGTTATGAAATGCTTACAAGCCCACAAAACCATGCATGGATTCAGCTTCCTCAGAAAAGAGGGTGACTGCAAGGAATTTCAGAGCCAGCACCTTGCCTGATGGAAAGCAGAAGCCACTGGCTTCAGCAGGAATGTCTGCTCCTAACTGCAGAATTGGTTCCCAGAACCGGCTCACCATGAAGACCAGTCCTGGTGGTGTTAGAGGACACTCATGAGAAGCAAGACAATTATTTTCCCCAATTAATAAAGGCAGAATGATTTGCAAGTCGTGTTCTAATGGCTACAACCACACGGCCACCAGGAATCGAGCCTGCAGGAACATGCCCTGCCTTTGCCAGCCTCGCAGGCTGCTCAGGCACAGGATGTCTCTGCTGACTGGCAGCACTGCCTGCTGTCACCATGGCACAGAGTTCTTTCTGTAAAACCTGTTTCAGACATACTTTGCCAGGCTCTGACCACCAGGGCTGGCCTCAGATGCGCCAGATGGCTGCCACGCCGGGAGATCTCGGTCAAGGTAGTTCGGCAAGGGTGAGGCTGGGAGATGACATCTTTTGTCCCTGACCTTTTGGGAAAGCTCTGGGATGAAGAGGTAAACAGAAGAGATGTGGGCATCCTGGGAACAGAGGGGGAAACTCTGAGATGGGGTGGGATGGCTCAGGAGGGGCAAGTTGGGATAAGGAGCTGGGGGAAAGGAAGGAGTGGACCTCAGAGGACATGGGACAGCAGGAAAGAGGAGTCCTTTCTCCCCATTAGGATGTGTCTCCTGCAATGTCTGGGAAGAACCACATATTCCCATCTGTGTTTCTCCTCCATCGTCAGCTGAAACCTTCTGGTCCTACATCTCACATGGGTTGACGCTTAGTGGATGGCAGCCTTCCACTGGGACAAACACATTGTTAGATCCCGTCACACTTCTCCCCGGTGGCACCTGTACTCTGGCTCTGCTGCTGGCCCTGTCACCCACCAGGTGGGCCTGCTGGAGGTGCTTTGCTGGTGCCCAGGAGTACCCCTGCAGAATAGAGCGTGTGCAAGTGACCTTCAGAGAGCTGAGGTTACACAGCTGGCCACTCCAGGGGTAGGAGAAACCGAGCGAAGTTGCCTCTGCAGGTTTCCCATTTCACTGTTTCCTCAAGGTTCCCCACCCAGGCTCATCTCTGTGCACAAAATGGATGGTTCCTACCGGCAGAACAACACCTGAGCAACAGTCCTGCTAGCAGAGATACCTGAAGCAGCCCTGTGTGAGCCCTAACACAGTTTAACTGCTGAGCTTAGAGGAAACCAGCCCATTCTGTTGTGCTAATATTGCATTTATATTGCTCCTGGTAGAGCTGTAACCCAGCTAACCCAGCAAAGGGGATTCCTCTCCCACACACAGCTCTGCTCTGCTCCCACTGCAGGTCCAGTGTGCAGGGGCCTCTGGAAAGGCAGCAGGCAGTCCTGTAATTAAAGCCTGGATCCTAATGTGCAAGTACAGAGAGGCCACATGCTGGCTGATTTTCTTTGTAGCTTGAATAGTGTTTCTTTAATGTAGGTGGGTTGTTTTTTTGGTTGGAGGGTTTTTCGTGCGTGTGAGAAACATAAATAGGCCTTCATCTTTTATGCATTTCCTTGTGCCTTCCAGACCCAGAGCTCCTCTCCATCATTTGACATCATTTCTAGTTTTGAAAGATGCACTTACTAGAAAAAGATATAAGGGTGTTTTCATTGCAGTACATCATATTCACATACATAAAATATTAAAAGCAATATAGATGAACCCAAAAACAATGCAGCACTTTAGAAAATAGTATTAGCCTTTTCCCTAGGTGTTAGAGAATGTGATAAATCCTACTCTGTTAGACATTAAAGCCTCCATGGACTGCCAAGGGGAGAGTGTGTCATGCTTAGAAATACCAGGAGGGTCTGTTACCGGGGGGAGCAGAAGATTTCCTGCTATATGCATGCAGACACAGAGGAATATAAATATATGTGTGTGTGTGTGTGGATGGATGCTTACATAGCATTTGTCAGCACTGCCAAGGCGCATTGGTTGTGCCTGCCCCACACCGCTGTCTCCCAAGGACAGAGTGCACGTCCCGAGTCCTCTCCCAGTCTGTGCCGAGTCTTCCCAGAGAAGCCACGGGGTCCTGAAATCTATGGCACAGTGCCACGGAGAGACCTACAGGACATGGCAGTGAATGGCAAATGTAGCCCAGTGGAAACAACACGTTTTCCTCTAACGGGCAGCCCCACTAAAGGAGCCCTTCAATGTCTTCCAAACATCCTTGCTCAATTCACTGCAGTCAGACTTTAGCCTCAAGTGAGCCCAGGCTCAGTCTCAGGTGGCTACAGGTGATGCCTCTGATCCTCAGCAGTGTCCTCTGGAGACAAGTCCCCTTGCAGGTCACCTCCCTCATATAAGAAGGGAAAATGATTTTCCTCCTCTTAAAGGGTGTCCTAGAGGCTCAGCCCCACAATAACCAACTGCAATATTCACCGAAGCCCAGTAGTATGAGGAAACAAGAACTCAAACCATCCAGGATCACACCCAGTGTGGGACCTAATGTGGCCTCTGAGTTCACTCTTCTTTGTGAGAGGAGCAGATTTACTCAAAAGGAAAATTCTCCCAGGGTTAGTGCCTGCATGTTTTTCCAGCTGCTAGCTCTCTCCCCATCCCTCAGATCCATAAGCCTTTTCAGTCTGTCAGCTCTTCATTCACATCCACATGTGTGTTCTCTTCCTCTTCTCCCACTGGGAAGCCTCCCACAGCCCACCCACCCCAATGCCATCCTTCACTTCCCCTCCTGGGGCAAGGCAGCAGGAACCAGCACTGCTCCCATGTCCCTGCTTACTGGGGTTAAAACCATCTCATCTGCTAATGTAGATACACAGATGTGCTTTCAGCAAAAGCTGTTTGAAAAACAGGAGCAAACATTTACTGAACCTTTGAAAACCTGCAAACTCCTCTCTATCCTGTTATCTTCCCTCTTTTCAATCTTCTCTCTTTTCTTTCCCTTTTTTCTCTTTCAAGTAATAGAAAAGTTTTATTTCAATAATTATTGGTGCCTCTTTTTCATGGTATTTGATTCCACATTGCGGCTGGAAAGAAAAGGGTAAATATAAAAGGTTCCTAAAGCATTCAGTCATACACCCACATTTCTCTCCAATATTATCTTGCTTTTCAAAGCCAGATTGAAAAAATCTGCAATTATTGTGAAAGTTTTAAAACAAATTTATACGTCTGATTCCTCGAAGTTCAGGTGGTTCAGGATTCAGCAGCCACCAAAGAAAGTAAAATCAGAACCAACAGAAAATATGAAAATCCTTTTACAGGCAGAAAATGTTGATGGGAGAAATGTTAAAGGTGTTAATAGTACCAATGCCATATTCAGCATCTCCTATAAATGGGGAAGGGAATGTTACTGTTGGCAACCCTAGGCAATGACAGGAAGTATTTATTAGCTCAACGGGATCCTATATTTGCAAGGGTAAATCCTGCCAGCAAGAATTATCGCTCTGTTGACAGACTAGCTAAGGGGCCAGGGAGAAGGTAGGTGGCAAAGTGGGCATTCACTGAGGGCAGGGGAGGGGTGCAGAGCCTCAGAAAGCAGAACTCCCCAGGCAAGAGGGTTTCCAGGGCTCCCCTCCTGCCCTGCTCAGAGCAGCTCACAGCTGTGGCCGCTCTGATGGTATTTTTATGAATGCTGAAAGGAGACTTTGGTCCAACAAGTCATATGAGAAGTACTGGGCTAAAAAAGAGAAGGGCAAAAGAGAATAAAAGCAATGAAAGGTGATTAATGCTATGTAGTTGTAGGTAGATGCTTCCCTGTAAATCATGGGATAGTGTGTAACATGAAAAGAAAATCAAAGCAAGTTATTTGACGGGAAACTCCATGACACATGGAGAAAACTCTTCAGCTGTACACCACAGGCTTGATTTTCTCCGCTCAGAATACCTGCAGCATGCATGGACTTCACTGCCAACAGGGACTATTCATTTATTATGGTTATATAGCGCCAGGCACTTGAAGTAAGTCCTACAAAGCTCTGTGATTCATACAGACCACAGACCTAATCCCAAAACGTTTATTGTCATCAGTGAAAAAAGGCTAAGCTGTGACAGGCACTCTTGGCCAGGAAGAGCTGGTGCCCTGACTATTTTGGGACAAAGACGTCCTGTTCCTCCAAAGCCTGAGCTGGGAGTACATCTTTCCCACTGGGAAGCACCAGCCAGGCTGGCTGCAGGGGCAGCCAGGGGGAACCTGGCCCTCTACAGCAACTTCAGATGTCTGCTCAGATAAATACAGATGCAGATGAATAAAGGACTTGAGTTTATTATTTGTCTGTGTTTGAAATGATGACAGTCTTAATTCCTGCTTTTCATTTTGATAATATTAAAGCATTCCTTCTAATTCCTTTTGCTCTTCTATGCATCTTGAAAACTGTCCTGTGCTTAGATAATAAAACATCCCCTCTCTCTCCAAAAGTGTTTTTATGTTCTAGTGTGATGTGAATTATAATCAGGATTGGGGCAACAGCATTAATGTGGTATTTTTCCAATTCAATTTGAAGCTATTGACCTTCTACCCTTTGTAGCCATAACAAGGCTGTTATGACAGGTTGTGATACAGAAACTCAGGATAGACAAGCAAATAAAATATATCTTCTTTGCTTTTGCAGAGGTTGATCATGAATACAGAGTTAATTCGCTGTTCAACCCCTCCTTGTTTCAGTAGTACATATAATGTTGCTGACTTTGTCTGGGTAATTATCAAGGATGCCTTCAACACATAAGCACAGCAATACAGCTGCCTGTGATATCCAGTAACTTTTTGGGCAGTGGGGAAGCTCCAAAGGAAAGCAGATGTTGGAAAAGGTTTTGGAAAAGGTAGAGAAAAGGATCTAAGTAATTATAGGCCTGTCTCCTGACACGAGTCCCAGCAGTATAATGGAATGACTCATATGGATCTAGAGTAACAAAGAATTAAGGGAGGAAAATATCATTAATGCAAATCAACAGAAGTTTATGGGAAGAGACCCTTTCAAACTGACTTGTTATCTTTCATCAAGGAGATTGTAAGGATGAGTGATAAACTTAACAAAGCTGATGTAAAACACTTGGACTTCTTTAAGGCCTTCAACTTGTTGCAGCAGGACATGGTGATTAAGAAACCGGAACAATCCAAAGCCAACGTGACACATATAAATTGGTTGTCTAACTAATCATCCCTGAGACACCATCACGGGGTTCCTGGAAGGGTGCGTGGGGCATTGTGAGCAGCAGGCACTGCTCCCTGGGTGCCACCCTGGGACCTTCAGCTCAGTGTCCCACCCCAACCATTTATTCAGTCCTCAATCCTTGCACCCCCTTCCCTTTGCTTGCTGGCAGACCCCACTAATCAGCTGTGTTTTCTCAGAGTAGTTTATTTTTTCCTTTCCCACCTGGATGGCCTGCACATTGTGTGAATTTTCAAAATGGCAATTACTTATCAACAATTTTCTAACCTCAGAAAAATGCAATATGGTCCCATAAACCCTGCACAATTGGTTCTTCATGTTTACCAACTGATATTTTATCAGGAACTATAAAGAAACAAAAGGATTGCTGATAAGGTTTGTAGATGACACCAAGAGAGAGAAAAAAGGTAGAAATCAAAGGATGTGTCACCAGTACAAACAAACCAGTCTGCAAAATTGCAGTCAGATGAACAATACACATTTAAGTATGACCAAAGGTAAAAATCACACCTGTAGGAATAATAATAATAAAGGGTTGTTTCAACATAGGAGATACCTTATGGATGGGAAGGGTCAGAGATACTGAAAAGGGCACATGAGACACAGCTGAATATGAGTTTCCAGAGTTCAGAGATGCAGTATCTGAGAGGGCTAAATGGGTTGTTTGGCTGTGGCATCAGCAAAATAACCTACACCATGTCTGTATTTGGGTTTTGTGTTATTACAGGTGAAAAACCATGTTCACGTCTGGTATCCACAGCACAAACCAATGGATAAGGTAGAGATGAATCAGAGGAAACATGCATACTACAGCTCACAAATTGGAATAGGATGCTTTTTGATAACAGACCCCAAGATTTCATTCTCTTCAGTCTCTTAAAGAGATGGATGTGGGCTGAGCTGGGTCATGATTTGGAGTAAAAGTCTGATTGTCCATGACAGAAAAGCAGGAAAGTTCCCATAGCTGGAAGATGTCATCAGCAGGCATATCCAGAGCAGAAGAAAAGGTTTCTAAAAGTGAGGAGGAACAATCACATGGACAGTCTTCCTAAATTGCTCACTGATTCCTTGCCTCTGGTAATATTTAAATAAAAGATACAAACCAAATCAAACACAAGTTACTTCAGGGAAATACACAGAGGGACTTCAGGGCTTGGTTCTGCTAAAACTTTGGAGTACAGTCTTTGGAGACTGTATGAGCAACAACCTGGGTCTTCACCTAAAGTGCCTTTAGAAACTACTGAGGCTCAGCCAATGCCTGGACCTTGACACACACACTTGTATGAACAAGGATTTAACAAGTGTGGGCTATACCAATTTTTAGGATAACCTGTACCTAAAAGCCCTGGAATTTATCTTACTGCTACAAAACAATTGCTTCCCACTATCGCTTGGGCACACCAATTCTTAATTGGCACTTGAAAACATGACATGTTCAGGAGTCATCTATTCTTTTCCCATCATTGTGAATGGAGTCTTTGATTCAGTATCAACCACACAGGAAATGGCGTAGGAGGCACACTAAGGTGCCTGAGTTAGATGGCAAAGCATCTAGGATGTTGCTTTGGTAGGGTCATGTACTTGTAGGAATGGAAGAGGCTTGCTATAAAACACCTATTTTAGCTTCAAACATACAGAGTCAAATTCAGAGCTAGCATCACCACCCACTGGCTACTTGTCCTTTGTATAGCCTTTGTAACTTACATGGCATCAGGGTCATAGAAAGCTAAGGAGGTATTTTCAATCCTCTACCTCTCTAAACAGTGACCTTGTGCCAACCCATGAGAGCAATGCTCTCATCCAGCTCTCTGCAGCACTGTGATTCTGTCCTGGAGCTATGATCCATACAGGCATTTGCGTCAAATGGTGGTGGAATTAGTGCAGTTCAGGCACTTGATAGCGATCCCATCATGAAGGTTCACATGTCATGCACCACACCATATGGCTCTGCAGGCAAAGCACAGCGTGCCTGGCCCTAAGGAAGGGAATTGAATGAGGTGTGCAGCTCAGGAACCATCACTGTTTGCTCCTGTTTGCCCATGGTCGCAGCCCAGTGCCTGAACCTCTCCTCACTTGAGGAATGCAGAGCAGTTGCAGTGCCATGGCCACTCTGCTGTCCCCAGGCACTTCTATGGACCAAAGGGAGAAATTAACACACACAAAATCTTCTCCCACCTCTCAGATCTCAGTCTCTGCTGGACAGGAAGTCGAGGAGGAAGATCTTTTCCCTTTCCAATGTTTTGTCTGCTGTCAACACCACATTTTGCTCTGGCCTTGCAGCAGGTTGAACTTGGGCCTCATTATAACTGAGCATGGACTATTGATTCAGGTTGCAGACAGTAATCAGTCCTTTTCTATCAATAGCTTTGTCATCGACATTTTAAAAATCACACACTTCTTCCTACCATAAAACACTGTTAAGACTATGTATTGTCTGGAAGTTAAGATTTTAAAACCAAATACAAATACTGATTTCAAACACAAGGAATGACTTCAGTTCTAAAGACAACACTAATGATAAAACAGTCCTGAAAATCTTTCACTGCATGGAATTACCTTAGAATTTCTACAAGAGAAAAAAAAGGCATTGGAATAAGAATGAATAATACTATCTATATCCCAGTGGATGTAACATATTTTAAAATGTGTTTTTCAAAGGCTTAAGGAAAAAACTAAAAAGTTTCATTAGGGCTAACAACTATCAGTCTAAACTCAAATTTTTGCATAAACTAAAATGATTTAATACCTGGGCAGATTCCCAGCTGGTAAGTACTCTCATAGCTGCAGAGCACAACAAAGTATCTATAACAATTACATTAGCTGATTTTCTACCTGCCTCTACCAACTGATGTCTTTCAGTCCCCAGCCTTTAAAGAGTGGTGAGTGGAATACAAATTCCCCAGTCAGTTCTGCATTTGTAATCCTTCTTCCAAAATTAAGACTCAAAACTTGTGCATATGAACACATTAAACTTAATCCTTATGTTTTGCCCAGCAATTGCAATCAAGTCCAACATTTTTTGCTCTGATTGCAAATGCTGTTAGAGTCTACTCTGTGCAGTGCAGTGTTAAGACGTTCTTAGTGTGGCTTTTAATGTCCAGAAGAAAAAAATTCTAAATTCTTCACCACAGTGATGTCGTTCTGGATCATATTGTTTTCTCTGCAAGGTGGCAGCCAAACGAGTGACAAAAAGAGGGCACCTTAACTAGCAGAATCTGCTTCCTGTGTTTTTGAGTCATATTCTCCAGCTCTACTGGCAAAAACAACTTTTTATAACTGCTAGCACTGTAGCCAGTACAGCTCAAAGCGCAAATTGCAGCTTATTCTGGTAACACACAAACATTATCATCTAAGTCCTCCTTATGAAATCACTATCACTATCACTAGTGATAGCACAGGAACCAGAAAGCATGATAGGATTATGAGACTGCTTTCTGAGTTTTCAGAACCTTTACACAGGAAAAAAATCGCCTTCTGATTTGTGAATGCGGCTTAAGTTGCACCTGATAATACACAGAATATTTATGGACAACAAAGAAAGAGGAAAACCATGCAATCAGCTTTTTTTCTGTGGCCCAATTTCTAAGAAGAACATGAATACATTTTGAAATTAACTCATCTGTTTAAATAGGAGAAGCAGAATATAGCAACAATGAAATATAGAAGAAAGTACCTGCTATGCAGTTTGTCATTCCCTGTGCAAGTTTTGCTACACAGTAAAACCAGCTCTAATCAATGTTGTCATTTAATGGCAATAAAACAGCAAAATCAGCTACTATTATTTTTGTGGTCTCAAGTACTTCAAAAGTTCTTACTTCAAAATCACTTTGCCAATCAAAAACATGACCCTGAAAGATACAAACAGTCATCCCCCACAGCTCCCCTGCTCCCTGTGCCCTCTCCCCAGCCCCTTTAAATTTGGACTGCAAGTATTAAATGTGGACTTTATCAAGGGCAATAGTGGAACTCCTACTGTATCAACAGGCCCAGGAATTCCATCTGACTATCCACCATTGTACAGTTCAGATTTTATCGGAGTGACTAGTGCTTCCATAGAGCAGAAATGCAAGTATGTAAAACACAATGCTAAGTTTAATGCCTCTTCATGCCTGTGCACAGAACTTCCACAGACCAGGACAGGCACACTCCTAGGAGCAAACAGCATTACGTGTGCTGCTCACATGCTGCCAATCGCTCCAGCACGGGCAGCTCAGCCTTCCCATGCTGGCTGGAGTGCCCACGAGTGCAGGGTGAGAGCACTAGGCTGGGTAACAACCCAAAGAAACCTCTGCTCATTTTTTGCCCTTTTTCTGACTCTGTCATAACTCAATTACAATTTTTTTACAAACACATTGTAAAGAACATATTCTACTGGCAACCAGAAAGAAGAAGATGAAGCAGCAGCCCTGTGGCAAAAGCAGAGTCAGGAGATCTGGATATTTTTCCTGGCTTTGCTTTAGACTTCGTGACTGACCTTGACAAGTCAGATATAGACAAATCCCATTCCCTGCTCTGTGCAAAGGGTCCTGCCTGCTTCCCAGGGAGAGTGGCTCCACTACGAGTATGTATTGTCTGAGCAAATACACACATGGACATGCATGTACACACAGAAATACAAACATTTGCACAAGAGATGAGTCCTGAAATTCAAAATTTCTGTCATTAACACAAAGGAAGACATCAGCTTCATGAGAGAGTTAGGAAAGAAAATCTGCAGGTCAGGTGTTGAGGAGCATTTCGTAGTCCTGATGACGAAGTAACAGACATGCAAGTTTATTGGGTGGTGTTCAAAGGCCATCTTCCCTTGCTCATGTCTCTAAAAGCAAGGGAAATATCGCCTACCTTGTAGGATGGATTTCAGGGCTAAGCTGGCAAATATTTATGAGAGCCATAAAGTTTGCCAGAGAAACTACACTTCAGAAAGACAAAATGTTACTGCTAGGCTGCCAGACCTGCAGATGTGCCAAGTTTCTACAAATCCCACCAGATCCAGCATTTTTTTTTCTACAGAAGTTCATATATTCTCTGTAAAAAAATGTAAAAACCAAGGAGAAATAGGTTTGGGTTTAAACTACCTACATACTGAATATACAGAAGTTATTTCTTTCTCTTGTTTTTTATTCATAATTAGATCTACTCATGACTATACCCAGATCTTCTTTATAGACTTTAAAAAGTATTGTGCAGAGTAACTCCTGGATACACAAAGAATGTTTTGATAGCCCAGGCTTCCACCCTCCTTCAGCAAATGAGCCAAGCACCAAGCTGGTATGAAAACGCAGTGCTGTAACACTGTATGGGCATCTGACGGCACCAGGTGAGATCTGCCAACACCAGCCTCAGACCCCCGCCAGGTGTGAGCTCCCTTCTGTACCACACACCATCCTCTGGGCTGGGAAAGCCCAAGAAGAGGGAGGATATGCTTTGGCAGATGGCCCAAGGGCCAAACTCTGAACAAGGAGGACCCATTCCTGGGCTACCTATGCCAGTGTCCCTTGGCACACTGGCATAGGTAGCCAGTGTGCCAAGTGCCCAGGACACTTGGCCCAGTGTCCTGGGCTACCTATGCCAATGTCCCCTGACTGTGAGTGGGCAGCAGGGTCTGTCCCCTTCCCCAGCTAAGGGCTGGCTCTGCAGGGAGATCTACCATTTCTCCAGCCACTCTTTGTGGCTCCATCTCCTCTGCCCCATGGTGCTCCCCAACACTTGAGTTCCCCACCCCACCTCACACCCCATCCCCTCTCATGCCAGGGGGCCTGCAGCTCCCTGAGGGCCTTTTTGTAGAATCATAGAATCACAGACTGTTAAGGGGTTGGAAGAACCCAGTCCCAACCCCCTGCTAGGAGCAGGGACACCTCCCGCTAGACCAGATTGCTCAAAGCCCCATCCAACCTAGGCTTCCACACTTCCGGGGATAGGGCATCCACGGCGTCTCTGGGTAACCTGTTCTGGTGCCTCACCACCCTCACAGCAAAAAATTTCTTGCCAATATCTAATCTAATTTTCCCCTTTTTCAATCTGTACCCATTATTCTTCGTCCTATCACTACAGTCCCTGATGGAGAGTCCCTCTCCAGCTTCCCTGTAGTCCCTCTCAGACACTGGAAGGTTGCTGAGTTCCCTACACCACCTTCTCTTCTCCAGGCTGAACAGCCCCAACTTTCTCGAGCTCTCTTTTACGGGAGATGCTCCAGTCCTCTTATCAACTTCGAGGTCCCCTCTGGACTTGCTCCAACAGTTCCATGTCCTCCTTGTATTGGGGACACCAGAACTGTACGCAGTGCTCCAGGTGGGGTCTCACAAAGGCGAACCCCGCTCCAAGCTGTGCCGCCCCGGGGCTGCTCCGATCCCCGGAGGACAGCGGGGCCAGCAGGGAAGGCAGGGGCCGGTCCCCGGGAGGGACGAGACCGATCCCCCGAGGACAGCGGGGCCGGCACGGAGGGCAGGGGCCGACCCCCAAAGGACGGCGGGGCCGGCACGGAGGGCAGGGGCCGATCCCCGGAGGACGCGGGGCCGGCACGGAGGGCAGGGCCGGTCCCGGCCCCGAGGCCCCCGCACACGGCGGGCGGGGGGCGGGACCTTCCGGTTCATGTCGGCGCTGGGCTGGCGCGGAGGAGCAGCGCGGCCATCTTGGCTCGGCCGGGAGCGGGAGCGGNATTCCAAAGGGTCTGCTGCCACCTCGTGGGCCGCGCCGCGCCCGGCCCCGCCGCGGGGGCATCGCCCCGCGGGGCGCTGTCGGCAACCGCCCGCTGTACGCTGCCCAAATTGCCGATTTATACAGAATTATTTTTTTAACCCCTCCACAGCACGGTTCGCCTGCTCCGTGGCGTTTGCGGGCATCCCTCCCCCTCCCCAAACCCGGTGTCCCCTCTTTAATTCCCCCTGTACTGTTCGAGTGTCGCAGGGTGGCGAGGATCGGGTTGGTTATGTCGATAACGGGGATCCGCGGTGGGGAGGGGAGCTCTGGGGGGCTTCTTCCTTCTCCTGATATGCAAACTTACTGCTAAAGCACCCGAATAAACCTCTGGTAAACAGATGGGAATAATTCAGCTTGGCTAGGGGTGGGCTAGGTGACCTAGATAATAGGCCTCTTCCCTGCTTAATTTGCAGGGTTCTCGATGGTAATGACGCTGTTAGGCTAGTCACCTGTTCAGATGACATTAAAAGGGTTTCTTTATTGGAATTACCCTTCGCGCAAGGGAGCCTGTTCCCTTCACACTATATCCCCACCTCTTTTTTTTGTTGGTTTTTGTTTCGTTGGGTTTTTTTTTACCTTTACAAAGCCAAGGTTTAGGAATTGACACTTTATTTACAAGATTAAGTCAGTCACAAAGGTCGTATGCTAAAGGAAGAAAGAACAACAAAAAAAGAGTAGTCCTACCACATGAGCATATAGCAACAAACGAAGCTCGGTAGGAGACTCCCCTTTCTGCAGATGGAAACTGTATTTCTCCTAACTTAAAACTTGATCTTGGTGTATCCTGTCTAACCATTTTTCTGCATGGGCTCTGACATGTCCCCAAATGATAAACAGAAGGGAGTTGTCACTCACTGTCGTCTAAAATGAGTTGGTCGGTGAACTTTGGATTCAGCTTTTTGTAAAGGCTATCTGATATTCTTTACAAGATAGATGCTAAGCTTGACGGAGGAGGCTTTTTTTTGTTTGTTTGGTTTGGGGGTTTTTTTGTTTTTTGTTTTTTTGCAAGGGCTTCTTATGTTTTGGACTGGCATAAAAGGTGGAAACTTTGGTTAAAGATCAGGAAAAACTGTTGGATTGTTCCAGACCATAAATAGTCCGAGAAAAGTGATGGTAGTCCCATTGTTTAAAACAAGACCAGACAAAGCGTTAGAAAACATGCTGCATGGAACAATTACTGCATTACCAGGGATTTAGATTTTATTGACATAATAGGCACTTCTAACTTCTGTGATCTTTATTTGTTTTAGCACTACATGCAACCTGCAGGCTAAGGGCTGAATTGAGCAAAACGCCAACTAAGCATGTTTGGTTGTAAAATCTCAATGAGCTTCCTGTCTTGTGGAAGAAAATAATTAAAATATTATGCGGCCCTTCCTATGCCATGGGGAGAGTTGAAGTTGAAACATACTCTACAAAATACTATGCAGAGTTTATTTGGATAATTGTTTTAGTCTATAACAAACCTGACTGGGGTTTTCAAGCTCCATGTGAATGTATGGAGGCCGCATAGTAAATCATTTTAGAAAGTGTTCAGATCGGATTCCCCAATTAATTCAGACTCTACTGTGGATAATTTAACAGTGGAAAGACTTAATATGTGCTCGAGGAAACATAATCATTCACAAACTGTGTGTTCTAGCACTTGAAGTTAGATTTTTACATGTCTTCCACTTTAGGCACCTTGTTCTCACTTCAAAATATTGGTCTAACACTTCTGTTTAGTTATCTTCATAATCTGACATACATGGATTGTCTTGCTTGCAGATGAATTGCCTTAGGTTTAGAACAAGGCATATTTTTCAATTGCTGTATTCTGTGCTCGTGTCCACAGAAATACCTCTAGGTAGTGATATTGACAGGGAGTGATTAATCCAAGTACTCACCACATCCAGGGAGCCAAGCCCCCCCAGTTACAATACCATATTCCTCAGGAAGCTCTCTGATGTTTTGGCCATCAGCTATCTAGAAATTTACCAAACTGTTTTCTGTTCAGCCTTGCTTAAAAACTAAATTTAAATCTAACATTTAGTCTGTCTGAATTACCCCTACAGCTGTGAACATCAGGTCTCTTTTTTGAAACCAAATGCAATAATTTGGTACTTCAGCTAACTGTTCTTCTACCCCAAATCTGGGTGTGTTGTGTTGGCAGGTAAATTGAGCCTTGATTCATTCTCTTTCACATAAGAGAAGTGTAATTAGTTAATATTCAGAGGACTCTTTGAAGAGGCTTGGGAGGTGCCAAGGTATTCAGCTAGCCTTTGGGCCATGGTTGTGGACCCCATTAATGCCTTCTCTCTGCTTAGAAGGTTACCACTGCTGCCAAAGGCTTGGCTGGTGTTGAATCTGGTTGAAGCGTGCTGATCATAGCTTATCCATGCCTATACTTGCAGTTTTGAAAATGAAGTTAGCCTCCAGAATGACAGTGAGTGTAAATTATCATTGTCTGTGCTTGCAGTTAACCACGTTTTCAGCGGTTGGCAGGTCCTGTTGAATAAGAAAGGTGTAATTGCCAGTACTTGATTTTTATTTTTTTTTTTCCTAAGGCTTCTTATCAAGACATGCTGAAGTGGAAATACTGTCACAGTGACTGTCCCCAAAAGCTACTCAGAGCTACCAAGCCTTTAGTGCCTTTGAGATTAAAGAATTTGGCTCCGAGTCACCTGGTTTTGAGAGGAAAGGCATCCCAGATGATCTGTGATCATAGGAACTTCACACTTGGACAGTTGGAAGCTGGCTGTTGGCCTGCGATGAGCTGGCTCCTCACTGCAGAGACAGAGCAGCTCCTCTCTGGCCATGTCTTGTGCAGCAGTGGCTGCCAGCTGCTTAGGGGACAGAAGTGCAGGAGAGGATCAGATCTTCTCTTTTTCAGAAATATGTCCTACATGTGAGAGAGAAAGCGACAGAGACAGCAGAGACCTCCTTCATGCAAATCTGGGAGACAGGATAGCCACAGAAGAAGGACTTCAGATGGCAGAAGAATGAGTAAATCTGTTTTACTAGTGATGAGAAGGAAGGGAGAGAAGATGGAGGAGAAAAGAGTGCGGAAACACAGTGGGAAAGGAAAATAGAAGGTGGAAAACAAAAGATGAGAGGAGTCACAGAGGAATGTGCATATGGCAGGATGGAGGACAACCAGTGACAAAGAAATAGGAGCAGAAGGAGCAAGATTGTGAGGAGTAGGACAACTATTCATTAAAAAAAAATATTCAAAGAGTGGGAAGATGATAGCAAACTATAGATAGAAACAAGGAAATACAGGTGGTATGGAGGTTGGAAGATTACTTTTTTTAACAGCATAAAATAGAAAAGAAAAATCTTGGATTAAAGAGTTTAATTAAAACCTCTGTGTTCATTGCACAGCTGTGGGTTTTTTTGCGGGGGGGAAGGGTAACTGTTTTGAATGTGTTGGTTCTGCAGGCCAATCTGAATTAAAAATTTAAGTAATTTGAGGAAAAGCAAGACTAAAATATACTCTTATCTCCATGACTGTGCCTAATGTGAAAAATTTGCTATTGAAAAATGCCAGCATGATGGCAACTGTGCTTGCACAAAAGGATTCTGTGCAGCAGAAGTATCACCCTTTTTTTTTTAAATTTAAAAAGATTCAGTAAAGGCAGGGTTAGGTAGAGAAATGTATTTTAAGATACTGGGAAAGTTAGTGCAGTATGTCTTGGTTTATTACCAATTAACTATGAAATGCATTAGAGCATTTGCAGACAATATGCAAGCTTGCATTGTTCTATATATTATTTATTAGTCTTCTCCTATTACAAATAGATCTGTAATTGGAATGCTTTCTTCCGTAGCATGAAATCCTGTGGGTTTTTTTAAAAGAAGGGACTGAGGAAGGAAGCGTTGCTGTGGCCAAGAGTTCTGACAGATTTTCTTCTACAGGATCATCTACATTCTTCCATATTTTTCACCAGTTGTAATAAATCTTCTGATTTGAATTAAATCAGGTGAAGGTGGCAAAATAACTGGAAATAAAAATATTTTAGGAATTCACCTGGGATGTATTTTTTAGTGCCAAAATTCCCCAGAGCAGAAAAAAATGCTGATGCCCAATAGGCCTGGTACTGTGTACTCAGAAAATACCTGGTGAGGCTGTGTGACATTGCAAGTCACCAACTGTTAGGATTTTCACATTTTTACAGTGAGACATTTAATTCTTAGTTGTGCTGAACAGCCTGTGCTGTGGTGTTCAATCAGTTGGTTTCAGTCAGCTCTCACTGATGGGAGGCTGCTGGGGGCATCAGCCTCGGGTGCCTCTTCCCACCCGCGGTTTGTGCCAGCACTAATTATCATGGGGCTGTGTGATGAGTCTGGTCAGCTCTGATCTGACTGCTATAAACCCTTAAGAAAAGTGGGGTTATCCCCATTCTGTGGCTGCAAACAGAATGTCCAGTTCAGGTGGGGAAGGTCAGAAATGCTTCGTCATGTTTTTGTTTTGGTTTGAATTAAGCTAGTCATAGCGCAGCACCTTAGGGCTAAGGTAACTTGAGTTGTGCCACAACTGCAAACAGAGATACATATTTACGGCAGTGTAAATTGGGATGTTTTGTTCCTGGAAATAACGTTTTGGGTGTTTTTTACATTATTTCAATAACTGAGATACATAATTACAACTGCAAATGGTAATTTTTTTTTTGTTCCTGGAAACAAACTTTTTTCCCCCCTTTTTTACATTATTTCAGTAACTCAGAAAAAGTAGGTTGCAGGAGCTTACTCCAGAAAATGTTACAAAGTTAGACTTAATTTATTACTACCACTGAATGTGACTTAAATTGTAGCCTTAGAAGTAGCAGTCTGAAAAACAACACAACTACAGGAATTGCTGAAAGAAAATAAATGAGGGGAAATACAGTATTTGGTACATTGAACTTCACAGACTCCTTCTTTGCCTTTGTAACCCACTCACCTGGTATCCTTACCTGCTCGATTCTCCATTTCAGTTCTAGCCAAAAGACATATTCATGTTGAGGTAAATGGACAGTTCCTGTTGACAGCATGTCTCAGGTGACTCAAGTCAAAGGAATTCAAAGAGTGGAGGCATTTGTCTCTCCCAATCTCCATTTCATGTGATACATAAGTAGCATGTGTCTTCAACTTCCTCTTCTCAGTCAAGTAATGCTGCCTCATGGGTGTCAGCCAGATCAAAAATGGAGGTCACTTTTTTTTTTAGGCTCATGGCATATCAGGGTTGGCTCTGCTTAGTGTGGAGATCATCTGCCACTAAAATTCTTTAGAACATACGATAAATAGGTGCATACTGCTCTTAAAATATAAACCTGAAAGATACTGAGTACACTTGTGATAAGGATGAAACCCTTGGGTTAAGAGGAATTCTTGCCACATAAAGCAGCAAGTTGCTGAGCTCAATATGTATATATATACATATAAACAGAAATTGACTTTCAAATAAAATTTGTTCCTGCAGGGTTAAAGCCTAAGCAAAGTTTTCTATCTGCAAGCTCAGTGTGGTTTTTGAAAACCAACTGTGAGGTGGTTGGGTTTTTTCTTTTTTGTTTAGCATGTAATTACTGACAGTGATGATTCTGGAAACAACTTAGTTGGCAGTATTGTTGATGAAGAATAGAATATGGTTGGCTCTTTAGCTATTATTCCCCAGGCTGATGTCAATAAATATCCATTTTAATCAGCAGTAAAGGAACTTTGGCTGGAAAGATATGATGAATGTCAGATCTTGATAATGTGAAGCAACAAAAGAGCTTTTAAAGAGCTTTTGTAACCGGCACCAGACTTATCTTTTTGATTATATAAGCAGGATTTCTTCACTGTTGTGTTGTTCAGTGCTAATCGTGGAATTACAGATTCACTCTCTTTCATATGCTGTATAGACCATGAACCAAATACTGCCAAAACACATTGCAGATGCTGTAGTAGTTTTACATGGGAGGACTCTTGAGCCAGACCCTGTATATCTGCGGGGGGAGCATCCTTCCTTTGCTGAGGACTGTTAGTGCTTTGCTGTCAGCACTTCCCCACTCTGGTCTTCAGGGCAGTGCTGCACTTGTCACTAGCAATTCCCACAGCAATTCCCACTGCTGGTCAGTAGCCAGAATTAGGAGTGTGCAAGTGTTGCTTTGGGTAGCAGTGTTCCCTCTGCCAGGAGAAAGTGTCCTGTATCCCTACTGTTCACCTCCATCAGGCTGCCCAGTGTAGGGACTTGCATTGCTGTGCTCAGTTTGAGCTGGAGCTGCTGTGTCCTGAGTGTTACTGCTGGGTTTTCCCATAATTTTGCCTTCCCCACTGAGGTGTGGAGGAATTAGGAATGTGTGTCAGATGTATAGCTTTCATGTGCTAAAGGCTGTTTACTCTTCAGGTTTCCCTTTTAAACTGGTGGTTTGACAGATCTGACCTAATTAAAATAGCCACCCGTTTTCATGAATGTCATACCAATTACATGAATGAACGCTAGGATAGGCTGAGAACTGCACAGTGAAATCTTCCCGTTTTCACAATGGAAGCATCCAAATTAGTGTTTTCTCACCCTTAACATCTAATATTGTATTTCTAGAAGGTCTGCTTGTCTCCTTTGTTGAATTCTGACCCTTTGAGTTGTTCCACTTGATCACAACATCCATAATGGTTGGGCTGTAGCCCATGTCAGTGAATAAATCTGCCCTCATGGGTTGATAACTTCAGTGCCACTTTAGGTGGATAGTATTTTTCTTTGTAGGAGACTCTTTAAAATTTTGTGAGATGGAAGCTGTGGCTGTTTACCCTGAAGATTGATTATGGAGCAAGCTAGTCTAAAAACTGCCTTTTAATTATATGTGCTGGAACCAAATAATTGGTTATGCAAACACCAACATATGCATACTGGGTCTGACAAAATCCACCTCACTCCATATCCTGATTTGTGCCCTGGTCACTGGTAGGAGGGAAGTAAAATCAGGACAAGTACAGGACATCTTCATGTGTTCCTGTTTTATAATCTAGGAAAATAATATTTTGTAATATATCTTGATTTAGGGAATCCCAGAGCAGTAACTGGTATATAAACAATTGTGGTTGAGTGTTTGCTGTGACACCTTTTGGTGGCTGCCAGAAATGTAAGTCTCTGTTTTGACTTTCCAGTAGAATTCCTTTGTCAGCAGTTGCAGGATGCGCTGCTGTGCTGTTTCAGGGATATCTGTGCTCAGTGAGACGCTACCTCTGTGCGTATCCTTAGGGCTACCTTTTTTCTCTTACACTGAGTAGTACTCAGCAGTTTCTGTGTTCTTAAAAATGTTAATGAGAATGGGAAATAAAATACAACACATTGCTAGGAAGGGCTGCAGTGAAATTTTGTCTTCACATGTTTGATTTAAAATATTTTTGAGTTTTTAAAAAAACAAACTATGGTATGTTTCTTGGTAAGTTTTTCTATAAATAAGAGTGCTGGTGGGGAGTGCGCAGCCAGAAATTGCCATGTGTTTATATATTGTGTGCCCAGGCTAAGGTAATGAAGCAATTTAGTGTCTCAAATGTTCATCATGTCCTGGAATGCTTACATTATTAACATTGTAGGGTATAAGTTATAAGTAGTTTTTTCTTATTAGAATTTAAAAGGCTGAATGAATTGAGGCTGTCATGATTGTTACTGGTCTGACAGCTTTCCAAGAAATTCTATAATATCACTTTGTAGTATTTCATACAGAGGTGAGGTAACAGCTAAGGTAATAAACATTCCTAGAGACTTTAGTAAGGTTAAATTTTATTAGTTCATTTTGGCTGATGATAAGCTAGTTCTCACTATTGTATTAAATACTTTTAAAAAGTTGATGCCATTTGTAACCCCCCCGTTTCAGAAAGAGTTTCCTATTTACTGTAATTAAACATGAATTTTTGCAGGTTTGGACATTGTGATTTCTTATTGTTTTTCAACTCTTCGAATGGATATCAGATTCTGTCTCTTTTAGGTTTTTCCTCAACTTTTGTCACCTTCTCAAGCAGTACAAGAACTTTGATACTAGTCATGCCCTGCTCTGTGTGTTTCTAATGCTCTGAATGTTAAGATATCTGAAACCATACAGATAATGGATAAAACTAACATCTACCAAAAAGATTTCAGTTGTTGACACCCTCATACTTCATTTGCTTTTTACTTTTTTTCCTTTTCTTCTTTCTTTCTCTTCATGCTAATCATTATCTGGCTATGAAAGGATGTCGGCTCATCATTGGGGGAAGGCTTTTGTGAAAAGGTGGGTTTTGCGTTGTGTTCCAAATATAGTTGGTCTTGGGTTCAGTCCCTCCTTTGCAGTAAGGTCTCTCACAAATGGAGATGTTTTACTTCATTTCCTTCTGGGTTGACTAATAATAGGGTGGGGCTGAGGGGAGGAGGAGAAGAATGTTTTGTTTGGGTTTTTTTTTATTGACAAAGGTTGTCCTGTTAGCTTGAAAATGGATGATGCAAACAAAAACCAAACCTTTAAAGTATTTAAAAGATTTTTAAATGAGACCTGATGCATGCCAAGATATGGAAGAAAGTGCTTTCTTGTCATGAGTGGATTTCAGGAGACTTCTTTTAAGAGGTGGTGACTGGCAAACCTGAAGTTGCACAAAGTACCCAGTCTCCTTGCCTCAGTTTCCCTCTACAGTGTAATGATCTTACTTTATATGAAGAGAGATATTTTGGGAATCACTCAGCCATGGTGAGTTCATTAGCAAGTGTTATTCTTACACAGAAAGCACCTCCAGGAGATGTAACTCGCTACCACAATTTATGGAAACTTACTACAAATAAACACATGCTTATTTTAAATCTTATGTTTTTAAGACAAACCCCACTTCTTCTTGAAACCATGTTAATGTGGACCTGAAAAAGAAGCCTGAAATTTTGAGGGGGGGTCAGTGTAGTGAGGGAGGCAAAATCTGCAGATTTGAGGGTCAACATGGGAAAAGACAAGTGACCTGCATCTCAATTTGGAGAGCAGAGGATGCTATTACCATTTCTCTGGGCTGAGATTGGCACTATTAATGTTTGCTGAGGAAACTGCCCTGGGAAGTACTTGAGTACAGTCAGATGCTATGTAAGCCAATGCATGATTTCAGCTTTTATTGGACCATCTATATTTTGATTTTTGCCTACACCATTTAGCTTTCCATGTGCCTATCACAGCTTCTTGAAAATTATTAGGTTGGGAGAAACACTTTCACTCAGTTTTGAGTTTGTGCTCTTCCTTCATTTCCATATGCGAAAGAAAATCCATGTTGAAATGGACAATCTGTTTTCTGTGGTTTTGAGAAAGCTTGTTGTCTGTTCAGTATAATAATGTAGCTGACAGAGGAAGGACTTGCTGATAGATTTATTTATGTAAAGCAGAATGTAGTCCAAATTAGATATGGTTGCAAATGGCTGGATTTCTACAGAGTGAAACATGGCCGAGAGCAAGTCAGTTGGAGAGAATTGAACTGCTTAGGAACGCACAGCTTGATACTTAAAACCCACAGCTGAAAAAGGGCATATTCTTGAAAAGAAGTAATCTGGGATAGGGTGGAAATGCAAACTTCCATACAAGGAGATTGTGTTCAGTTTATCAACCCTAGTCCAAATGAGTTCACAGCTTTTAATTCTGCCCTTTAAGTGCAAAGCAAGGAAGCATGAAAAAAATTACAGGACACAAGAAGTCATTTCTCAACAAGAGGACAGTGAAGCTCTCAAGACACATTAACTGGGTGGTTTACTATATGGAATAGGGTTTGTTAGTATGACAGAATCTTTCTTTTACCTGATAGTGTTTATGTGAAGTAGGGTATGAGTAAGATGAATTTTGATTAACCTGTTTTCTGGCTTGGGAATACGTGGTACCTGATACCCACATCTCAGCTGCTGCTTAGGCTGGCTCAGGACTAACACTGTTTTAGTTCAAGCACAAGACAGCACAGCTACTTTGTTTTCAGAATCAGCTTTGTGGTTCAAAAGCTGTTGAATTCAAGTTGTTGAATCTGTCTGCTGCAGAGCCTAAGCTAACAAGCCCTGCTGGGAGGCAGTCTGGCTCCTGCTGAAGCCAACTTGTGCCAAGTGCCCAGGTGTGGAAGGGCTGTAGTTTAAATAGTTCTGATATGCTTCTTTTTCTGAGGAAAGTTATCGACTCAGTGAAGTGCAGTGTAAGAAGTACAGTTGTATTCCTGGGATGCTGTACTTGAACTGAAATGAACCTTCCTCTAATATATCCAACAAATATCCTCATAGCCCTGTACAGAACATCCTGGTCCCTGATCACCAGGGTTAGCAATGTAGGAGGATGTTAGCATCTAGTATCAGCAGTTGCTGCTTTTTTCTAGCTGGTCTGAATAATTTGACACTAAAAGGTACAAAAGGAGCTGACAGAGAAGTTCTCTGCATTGTGTATTGCAAGGTTTGTTAGAAGTCAAAGTTTAGGGAAATACATAGGATTGGTGTTGCTGTGCCAGTACACACAGGGGTGGCTAAAATGGCCTGAACAATCAGCACCAGCCTGACATTACGGACATGCAAAAGAGTGAAATTGTTAATATAGGATTTCACTGACTTTAGTAGTTCCTTCAGTTGTTGACTGCTCGTCCTTCCTCTCCTTGAGAATTACTAATTGATAAAACACTTACCCAGTTGTTGTAGGTCTCAAGATATTATTGAGAACACTGAATTATCATCAAGCCTTGAATTTTTACTGGATATTGTTATGGGTGTGCTTCTTGTTCTTGTGCCAGTTATTAGTGGTTTGGAAGAAACGTGTAGTCTTGCTCCTGAAAACTGGGATAAAATTGGTAGAATATGAAATAGGGCAGGATGGGCCACTCATCAGGAACACCTGATATTCTGCATGAAAGGAAACTTTTGCATTTCATTTCAGCCAAATGATTGTGCATATAAGGATCCAGGAATGCGAAGTAATAACTCTTTTCAAGAGTTAGGGTCAGTGTTGGGTGATCAGGTACAGACAGTCTTCTGCAAATAGGGTTAGTTCTGCCCCTGTGAAATCAATGGGGTGTTGAACAGAAGATATAGCCTCTGTGTTTAGTCCTGTTGCACCTACTGTTGGTATGGTAGGTCCGTGTCCACCATGAACACCACAAAAAGATTTTGGAAAAATAGGGGAGGGTTCTGAACGGAAGTACAGGAAATGTTTCCTTGTCTTTAATCATTTGTACAGCAGCCTGTTTAGGGAGCTCAATATGCATATCATTTGCTAAAGTAAAGGGGTATTGTGATCACAGAAATTAAGTACCTCTGTGGGAAGTACAAATCTAGTGGCAATGCAGTAGCCAGGCAGTAAGGAGAAGCTAAAGTCAGATTGATACTAAAACATTATGTATGTTTTTTAAAATAGTAACTATTGAAACAATTTTCCAGGAGCTGCCATAGACTCCTGTCAGTAGCATTTCTTAAATAAAATGAATATGTTCTTAAAAACAATTTGATCACAGCTGTTGCACTCAAATTAACAAATCAAGGAACCTAAGATGTGAGAGTCACAAGGTTACATCAGGCAAGTGAAACTTGCCAAGTGTCGTGCAAGCTTGGATTTGTTCATTTGTGCCTGTACCATGGTTGTTAGCTCTTGAGGTATGATCTCATCTTCATGCTACAGTGATTTTCAGACTGATTGTTGCTGTATGCCAGTTTCTTGGTTGTCCCCACTGGGTTTCAGCAAGAGGAGTAGTAGTAGAAGAGCAAGATCTGGGGTTTCTGGGATGGCTATGAATTTAATGTGTCATCTTTGGTGGAGCCAGATATTTGCTCCACATTTGCAGGCTCCTGAGCATTTCTAACTAATACTTTAATTAGCGTGGTTGGTGTATGGAGCTCAACCATGATTTAAGAACATAAGAGGGCACCTACTCTTTCATAAACAGGCTATCAGGAAATGAAAAAATACTTTAATCTCAACCATGCGATCTAATGAGTAAAAACTGTTATAATATATAACCATTTCTTTTTGCAATTAGTAGCTCTTCAGGGAAACGGAGTGAAAGGAACTTAACAGATTGCAGTCAGTGTCTCAGATCTCTGTAACTGGTTTTCAGCCTGTCAATATCCAGGGTTTCTGTACATTGGGTAAGATTTCTTCCCTTGTTCTCCAGGTCATCCTGGGTATTTTCAGTCATGTGGATCTGTAGGAACACAAGTTTAGTACCGCAGGAAAGCAAAAAACCCTTTTATTATTTTATTCCTATAAGTTGTCCAGTAAGGGTTAAAAATTTGTGCTCTTGGAAAAGCTTTTTTTGTGTTTCCTTTCCAAAGGCTTTCCTGCACTAGTTAGGCACAGTAATGCAAATGGGAAATAATATCAAACACCTCCATGTTTCATAACTGATCTGGTGGTCCATGTAAGTTACTTAAAAATGCTCAACTGTTGCTGCAGCACAGGTGATGTTCCACTGTCTTTACCAGGTGATGAAGTGGATATTGTATTGTGAACTGGGCCACTTTATTGCCCCCATCAGAACAAAGTTCAGTGTGAATGTGAAGTTTGAGTTGGATCCTTTGAAGGTTTCTTCAAAGGCATTGCTGATGTTTTTGAATGTTGTATGCTTCTCATCATTGATGTGTTTTGTCTTTATTCCTCAGCCTTACCCGTGTGTGTTTTTGTTGCAGCACACATCCCATGGAGACGGACGGCAGGAAGTTTCCTCTCGAACTGGGCGTTCTGGAGCTCGCTGCAGGAACTCCATAGCCTCCTGTGCTGATGAGCAGCCGCATATTGGAAATTACAGACTCCTTAAAACGATTGGAAAGGGGAATTTTGCAAAAGTGAAACTGGCAAGGCACATCCTAACTGGCAGAGAGGTAAAGTGGTATGGGTGTAAACAGCAGTGAGTTGCTGTAGGTGTGAAGGTTCTCTTGGAATAACATCATCTAAGCCTGTGAACATAGAGCACATTTTACTAGAGATATTGCTACTGATGCAGAAAAAAGCAGGAATTGAAAACTGTTTTTTAGTAATGATTTGAAAACAATTTCCCTTGGAAATGGTTTTTTAAATTTGTGGTTTTGACAGGTCTCTGTCCAGCTGAATTATGTTTAAGTTTGCTACTAATATTCTTGGATAAATCCTCCATTTTCAAAAAACAGATCAATATACAGCAATTAAATAAGCTTGTGGAAAAGACTGCCTCTTAGTGTCTCTATACTGCAGGGCTGTATTGGAGGGGAAGTCAGGAATGAGAACTGTATGTTGTCTTAATTATGTTCCAAGCAGCCCAAATGCAACATTTTCTTGCCAAAGCAATGTATCTCCCAGGAATCCTAGGGTGGATCATCCCAGGGTGTCTGCAGTGCTGAGCAGCTTTGGGAAGATGCTTCAGTTTGTTCAGAGACAGTTTGTGTGTCAGTGACAGTTTGCTCAATGTGTTTAGTATAGACAAGCTTTCTCTTGCATCTCTTCTTAGAGTCTAACTTAGCTCCCTATCTAGCTTCTGCATGCCGTTGCAATGTAATTAATCACTTGCCCTTAATGGTGGTTCTGATTTGGTGAGCTATTTAGTCCTGTTTGCTTGTTACAAGAAGGTGTTTCTTGGTGCTGTTTTATTTAAAGCAGCTCTTAAGTACTGAAAGAGGGAGAAACACCTTGCTGACCTCTTCTTGCCAAACCTGTCTGATGAAGTAAATGTTTGCTGATAGCAGCAAGGACTTTTAGAGAAGCTGTGTTGCTGACTGCAGTGCTTTAAGGGAATTTCTCTTTTCTGAGCTAATACGGAGTTCAGTAGCAGGAACAGAGGGGCCATCATTTTGCAAGAGCTCTTGAGATGGATTTTTTGGTTTTGGCTGACAGTTCCCATTGTCTTGTGATGTTAAAGTTAGATCTCATTTGTAGAGAAAGTTTTTGGTTAATTCCTTTCAACTTAAGTTCCCTCCTCTTTTTACTGATACTTAAGATGGGATATTCAAGTAGTTGGTTAGTATTTCTTTGCTATTATTATAGGTATAGAACTTGGAGATAGGTGTGTGTCACACTTTGAGAAAAGTGAAGTACATTCTCCTTTACTTGCAGATAACTGCGTTCACCTCTGGTTCATTATTTTTGTTTGAAGTTTCAACAAATAAAGGGGACAGTGTAAAATCTTTGGCTGAATTTGGAAAGGTTCAAGTACTAAGTTTCTTCCAATCTCATGGAATTGATGTAGTTCAATCAATTCAGAGCATAAACACTTTCTGGGATGTGATCATTGGAATGAGTGTCATTCTTAGAAGGGAATAATTAAGTTAATTTTATAGGAATATCTTCAAAATGTTTAAAACTTCTTTTTTTTCTTAAGAGAGAGATGAGTAAAATTTCTCTTCTTGCTAGATGAACTGTACAATGTTGATGATTTTAGATGTCTGTGACCAGAATTGTTCACAATATTCTGGACAGCAATTTCCCCAATGTCATTACTTCACCCGTGCCCTTACAGAAGTATTTATCTGATCAGTCTTTAGATTGTGCTGGCCTTTCTTGTGGCTGTTAAATTGATGTGTTTTGCTTGTGATCACCAACAGCACCAACCTTGTGTGTTGTTGAATCTCGGTTTCATTGCTAACTCATCTCCAAGGTTGTTTAAATCAGTTTTCCATTGTATTTGATGGTGCCTCTTAACTCTTTCAACAGACTTAATCATTATGGTTTGACATCCTGTGCCAAGGCCGCTGATACAGATATTAAACAAGATTGGTCCCAAAATCTTATCCTTGAAAAACTCTTACTCATTTATTTCCAACCTAATATCTCTTTAGCCATCTTTTTTAGGGAAAAAACCCAACTCTGTGCACTTTTCTAGCTTATCTAGTTGAAAAATTTCTATGCAGCCTCCTAGATGAGGCTTTGCAATAGCCCAGGTAGTCAAATCTTGTGTGTTTCCATAGGGTACAGTTAACTGCCGGAAAATATGTTCCATTTAATCTTTCTGTTTTCTTGATTTTTCCCTGCCAGTTTTGAGTTCAGGAATTTTATGATAAATTGGGAAAAAAAATTGTCTGATCATTTCTAAACCCTGCTCTGCTGTTCTGTTCTTGGTAGATGCTAGGAACCTGTGCTGCAAGAATGCTTTTTTTTTCTTTCTCCTTTAAAAACCTGCTTCTCATAAGAATTTCAGGATCATATTCTCAGCCTGGCCTCAGCCAGATGGCACTTAGCTTTCTGAATTTGTGATTTCCTGCTTTACACACTTGCTTCTGCTGCCTGTCCTGTCTTTGTTCCTATTCTTTTGTCCATCTTATGTACCAAAACCTAAATTAAATGCTTCATTTTGGGAGTTACAGTTAAATGAGTTTTCATCTCTGCTGTGTTCTTGCTGGTTTTGAACCCCACTTACCTTCTTATCTGTGTCTCTGTTCTGAATGTCCTTTTAAGTGACCGTGTCAGTTTCACTTTATGGCAATTCCTTCTTCATATCTCTGTGCTGAGAAGCTTCCAAATCTTGAAGCAGATCAGCACTTTTCTGTCACTTCCTGGGAGGAGGATATGTTTGTTTTAGCATTCTTTTAGGGTAGTTGCTCATCTCCTTGCATCTGGAGTCCTTCCCTGTGAATTTTCCTGTTGCTTGAGATGAAGATTTCATGTTTCCAACTGGAGTAAGTTCCAGGACTCTTTTTCACTTCCACTTTCAGTGTGTCTGCAGGACGCATGATGAGAGAGAGCCCATCTTCAAATTACAGAAAGGAAGAAATGTTTAGCTCTTCTGGGGATGATCAGAACAGGAGCCTAACTTGAGGGGATTGAATTGTCTTGCAAGGAGTGTGTGGCCAGAGCCACACACTGCATTACAGCTGGTGTTTGGACACACCATCCTTATTGATCCTCTGCCTAGGAGAGTGTTATTTGTAGGTTGTCTGCCCTTTTGAAACCACAAGTCTTCATTGTCAATCTGCTTTTCTTAATTCTTTGACTGCAATCTGTGTATTTTCTGTTGTAGTTTTATCAAAGGGTGTTTCCTCTGACAAGTTTTCCATACTTGCCAAAATGAATCTAAAGCTACTTCTGCTCCTACTGAGGTGGCCAAAATTGTTATGGATCCTTCTGTTCATTAAAGATGTGTGTTCAGTTAATAGCCAGGGAGTTGAAGTTTCCCAGTGAGGCTGAATTCTTTCAGAATCCAAGTCTGACTCCAAGGAATCTATTGTCATCTTCTTTCTGTTCTTCTCTTGGAAAAAGTGAAATTTAAGAGGGAGAAAACATTCTGAATAGTAGCAGTTTGGCCAATTTGCTCAGTGTCCCAACTTCTGATTTCTTTAACTCCCTTATTCAGATCAAGTAGGAGGAATGTTTTAAGTCATGCTATTGTGAATGGTGAAAGCAAACTCAGTTTTAATTCCACTAACGATTTCACACAGAATACCATGGCTGATGCAGCAGTGTAATAGTGTAGGTGGACTTGCATTCCTCCAGCATTGGCCCTAGCTCACAGTACTTGAAACCATTCCAAAGGCACTTTATGTAAAGAGAGCAAAGTTTCTGCTTTGACAGGCAATTTAATGTTTTATTAACTGTACTTTAAAAATTCTCCATTTAACTTTCTCAGGCTCGTCAGAACTATTCTTGAGGGCAGGGTGCCTCTGCCTGTGATTTGGAGACCTTGTCAAGGCACCTGAAGTTGTTCCCTGTTCTGGGGATGGGTTCAAGCTTTCAAAGTCTGTGTTAACACATTGTACTCTCAGTGTTCATGTGGATAGGAATTCTCTAAATTCATCCTGCCGTTAAGGTTATAATCAGTGCACTGAACATGCCTGAGAGTCTGTCTTTTGGAAGACTGAGGTCTGCACCTTCCCTGTATCTCGAGGGCTGAGTTTGCTTCACAGTGTCAGAGACCTTTCTGGTCATCTAGCACCAAGTGCATACCAAGAGAGGTGAGCTGGTTTTGCAGAAACACAGTACCTTAAGACTTTGTGGGTTCAAACAAGTTTACATCTTTTAAAGATTGGCCAGAATGGTACAGCCCAGAACACAAATGCAACCTTTTCTGAGTGGAATGCACTTGCCAAGTGAACATCCAGCATGGGATTACAAGAGGTTGCAGGAAGCAAATAACTTTGAACTATTGTCACAAAGTTAACAACAGGCATAAAGGTAGAGATAAAAATCTTCCTTGGTTTCATACACAGCTGCTAATATAAAAATACCTATTGCTTAATGTTTTTCTCTCTTGTTTGTATTTTTGAAGTGATTTCTCAAGGTTTTGCAATGGAATTTTGCCTCAGGAAATAGTGATCTTTAATTTCAGTAGCTTGCCTTAGAAGAAAATACTCCCCAAAGTAAAAGCATTCTTAGATGGCTTCTCAGTCATGTCTCATCATATCTTGCATCTAGAAGAGCTCAAAATAAGTCTTGAATATCAGTTTCAGAAAATACCATATCCATTATATAATTCCGTGATGCACCCAAGCGTTGAACACTGTTCCCCTTTACCCTCTCCATCGTGACGATCCATCCCTGTGTTTTTGCACTTGAATGCAGGGATATAAATTGGCTTTGATGTAAGATATTCTTTATTCCATATGTCGCCAACCCCAAGTTAATGAGGTGACAAAGATAGCACAAAGTGATGCAGGGATATGGGAGCTGTGGCATGGGAAGGAGCAGCATCTACTGTTTGAGCCAAAAATTGAAGGGGAGTTGAAAGCCTTTACTTTGCACCAGTGAAGTATTATAATCAGCTGAGTTGCAGCATCTTGCCTCTTTGAGAGGCACTGTCTCCTTCTGTAGAGCTTCTTCTGGTATGTTTAGTCTCTAATTTAGAAAGGAAAAATACCAATTGGCATGTAATTCTAGAAAGATTCTCATTTCCTGTTCTACCTCATCCAGTATCCAAATTGCATTGCACTGAACTCTCTGTTGCCTATTCATTGCTTCAAGCCTTCAGGTTCTGACTAGCACAGTACGGAATTTCTCTTTTGCTTATTTTGTGAAATTTTTATTTTGTTCTTTAACATTTCTGTGCAGTATTTACTGAAAAGATGAGAACAAGTAAAGGAATGTACTTGCCCAAAGTGTTGTACTACAGCCAACATGTTTTTGTTGATTCCCGAGTGATACTTTTTTTTAATACCCATCAGGGAGCAAATTGACACAAATATTTAGTGAATTTCCAAAGATGAACTTACTTCTTGCCAAATTTGTGTGGAAATGCTTTCAATATGCTCTGAAATCTCTGCTTTTAGAAACTGCCAATGCCCAGTCACTACTGTGTAATCTGTTGTGTAATTATACTGTGTAAATATTATCTGTAGGCACACTGCTCTCTGTTGGGGCACTGTCTGGTGTTGGAGCTTCCACTGTCATGAGTGTGATGGTCTTAATGTCAAGTAAAAGACTCAGCAAGCCTCACTTCTTAATATTCTTAAAATACCAGGGTTTTTCCACTCTCCTGCTTCTAGTTTAAATACAAGTACATAATTTGCAGAAGGAACTTAGGCGTTTTTTGTGTAATTTTCATGTTTTCCATTTCTGTTACTGGATTTGAGCATGTTGTAATAATGCGGCATTGTTCCTATGGAAAATACTGATCATGAACTCTTCCTTTAGGTTGCCATAAAAATAATTGACAAAACACAGCTGAACCCAACTAGTCTACAAAAGGTATGTTTTTACATTTAATCTTTCAACTGTATTATAACGTGTTCACTTCCCCACCTCCTTTCATTAACCCTGAATGCCTGTGCTGGAGAATCTGAAGCAGTGCATACCTTTGCACATGTCTGACTACTGTATTTAATAACTGGTTTTGTAACAGATATTTTTGACAGCCGTGCAGTTGTTCAAGCTGAGCTCGTACGGAGCTGTAAACTGAGCAAACGGTGGTGTTTGCCACTTCCTTTGTCTCCCAAGCAGAGCTGACTCTGTAGAAAGGACATTTGTGGTTTGGTGTCATGCCCCCATGTCTCCTCCATGCCGGTCACCTTGTTAAACTCAGAAACGCAAAACTTATGTTCTGTCCTCTTAAACTGGCCTTGAAAATACTGCCTGTGGACTGAAGGCCAGGCAGTATCTGTGCCTTTCATGTAGTTTGCAGCAGGAGAGGTGATGCAGTTGTATGAAACAAATTGGGCCATGGCTATTCTGGTTTCTTCCCTCTAGCTCTGAATGTTTAATGTGCTGTTGCTGTTGAATCACCTTATCTTTTTTAGTACAGAGTGATAAACCCTGCTCTTTCATTAAGCAAGCCAGTCTGTTTGGGAGTCCATGCAGGAAGTACATTTAAATGTTACTTTTACTTGGGACTTGTCTAACTCTGTCCTTTTAAGTGCTGCAGTCAAAGGCTTCTTGTTTACTTTTGAGTACTTTGATAAAAACCCCCTTGAAATATTTCTGTTTGAACAAGAGAATACACAGAATTTACTTGCAAACAAAATGAAAGAAGGTGGTAACTAGGGTAAACTGGAGAATATATTTTATGCAAATACTAAAAAGATCATGTGACTAGATGTTTTTATCAAGATTAATGGTGCAAAAGTAAATTGGAAAAACACACAATTTTTTACATTGTATTGGGCTGAGAGGCAAAGAGTAACCTGTAGAAGAAAGGCTCTGTCATCTGAGCATGTAGCAACTTTGTGTGACTCTGTAGACTGGGTAAAAGTAGATAATCTGGTTCCATTTTTCTCAGAATTTTTCTCAGCATAGTCCCTGAGGTTATTGGTGGTTTCTGGGTAAGCAGGTTGAAAATAAAGTGTAAATTAGGTAATGTGATGGATTAGATAAAATTTCTGTGGCAGATTGCAACTTGAAATACCTGGGAAAAAAATGGTTAAATGCATGAAGCACTTGAAAGCGAAACAAAAGCTGTGTGATATGAAGGGGAAGCATCAGGGTGTGGGAAAAATGGTCAGGGAGAAGTAAAGAGGCCATGTTTTCAGTTAAAAATGTAAAATCATAGTCCTTCAAGTGGTGTTACTTGAGATTGGGTTGTTATGCCAGTTTGAGCTCCTATCAGGGTACAATACAAACGTTTGACAAGTCACAAGTCACAGCTGATAAAGCAACAAACTGGAAGTGTGCATGATGGGCCTTTGATAACTGGGTTTCAGCCAGCTCAGTGTCCATTCATGGCTCCATCTCTGTTGTAATTTAATTTTTATTTACAGTTTATAAAATTAGACTATAAAGTGTGATATGTAGTGTGATCTTGTCAACCACTGGATTTCTTAACTGGGAGTCTGGAAGAATAGCAGGGTAGACATCAGATTTGTGGAGTGAAATTGCTAATGTGCTTTCCTCTCTAAACTCATTTGTTATACAAGCACAGAAAAAATTTAGCAAGATATGTCAGTTTTCAATTCAAAAACTGAAAGCAATTTTATTAAAATTAAATGCCTGCTTGCCATAGTAAGCAGAGTCAATGCACAACATGTTGCTTGCCAGCTTTGCCTGACCAAGGCTTTTTATTTTGCAAGCCTTTGCCCCTTTCCCCCCAGCACTGCCGGCAGTGCCGCAGCCGCGGTGCCTTTGGAGCCAGCTGCACACGCGACCTGTGAATGCAGGGGAAGCTAAGATGGAAGTGCTTCTGATCTTGCACTTCTGGAGAGAGAGATAAAATATTTGAGGTATGGTGGGGAGGGAAGGGCTGTGCTGAGAAGAGGGTGTGGTATGCAGTGTCTCAGCTGCAGTGTAGCTGCATACCCGAGTCATCCTTAGGTGGGGAAACAAATGGTGATTAAAGGCTGCCAGTTCTGATTTCTTTGTGTTCCATCTTCCACATCGATACTTCAGCTGCCAGGAAGAAGTTAACCTTGTTAAGGACTTGCTTTGCTTTCCGGAGCAGTAATTCTTGGTACGCCCTCGCTGCAGCCCTGACAGCTCGATACCGATACTGGGCAGCGCAGCTCTTCGCAAGGGTCGGGTTTCTTGTCTGCTGCTGAGGAAGTTCCGCGGCAGCCACATGCGGCTACTCTTTGCTGTTGTTTTAGGACCTAATTACTGCTCTGCTGCTCTTGCTTAGTGAAGAGGAAGCTGTAACCAGTACTTCCCTGCTTTGAAAGAAAAGGGAATTCTTAGAGGTTTTTTCCCATGCTGGTGGTGTTAGTCATAATCACTGTTCTCCACAAGTGGACTTGTGTACGCAGTTCCAGTGAGTATTGGTCTCACTGCAAACAAGTGCTGATGCTACAGAGTTCAATTCCTCCTAGACAAAAAAAAATGTTGTTGTTTTTTTTTTTGTGAGTTAGCAATGCCATTATATGCAAGGGTTTTTTTAGCAAGCCTGTGTAATAGCACTAAATCACTTCTCATTTTCCTGTTTTAGAACTTGGCTCCTCAGCCAAATATTTTTGTTCTTTATGTGCAGATGTTTTGCCACTTATTTGGGCAATATTTATTGTTAAAGCATTTATGGGTTCTTAAACATCAATTTTAACATGGTTCGTGTCCTTTCTGACCGTGGATCAATCAGTGTTTTAAGAACTGCAAGAAAAGGATGAGAATTTAAAATGCTCAGGCTTTTGTGTTTGTAATGCGTATCCCTTTCTGTTTTCAAGTCGTGCTTAGTTTGAGGCAAACTTGTATTGTGTGAAGGCTTTTTGCTTGAGGCTCTTTATTATATGTAGGGCATATTTCAGTGAGCAGTTACCAGGAGAAGCCTAATACACAGGTCAGGCTTGAGCTGGCTTGGGACAACATCCTGTGAAAAGCCTCCTCCTTTAAGAGAGAAGGTTACCAGGCAAGGTTGGTGTTCTGCAGCTGGCACTGACTCAGTTTTTAGCAAACTTTTTCATTTCTTTTTTAAAATAATTTGTTAGTGACAGTCTTGTGATAGCTACTGCAGGAGCACTTCTAGTCTGTCTTTTGCTGTGTCCAAAGAGAGTTGGCCTAAAAGAACCAGCTTCCATTGCTGGTTCATTTGGGTTTTTTTTAATTCAGTTTTTTGGCTCACAGCATTAATTAAATGTCATTCTTTTCCTATATCTGACAT